>JAQIWN010001587.1:0-19724 GCA_034699025.1 Entomobrya cf. arborea Gr-Col-00668
TAACTGTTAATTGCAAAATTTTCAAAGAGCATCTTAAAGCAACTATTTTGTTTTGAAAGAGCAACTTGAAAAAGGTTTAAAAGGCAACTTTGTGGTCACCTTAGTTATCAGGAAAGTCTGAATATAGTATTATGCATAGTCTTACATATAAAATGTATGCATATGTTGCATAACCTGAAGAAAAAGAAGAGATGTGAGTGAGTAAATGTCAGTCAATTTTCAGGCTAAAGTCTAGAGAGATAATAATTCTAAGAAAATATTGATTTACGGAGAAAGAAGCTTTATGATGAGCTTCCTATCTCCTCTCTAATTAAATTTCTCGGATGGGAAATTTGATTTATTAAGTCTACATTGATAGTTTAGCAAAAACATCACAATTTCTATCAAAAAAATGTATCGTATCATATTACTTATTTTCACAAAATATTAAAAAACAGAACCTAGTCCTACTACCTTTCATAATTGATTGAAGATATGAAAATATGAATATGCGTCTTAGCATGTAAAAAAATTAATATCGAATATCGAGGGTTTCAAAGGAGCATAATATGTAATATGAGGAGCTAATCTTCGTTATTCAATACAAAATTACTTTACATTTTCATGTTCCTGTTTTCTTGGAACTTTATAACAATAAGAACACATCAAAGGCAACTTTCTCAATATCAACATCGTTTTTGCATACATGTGGCATCAAATTAGTGCGCAATGAGGAATTTTCCTATTTACTACGAAAACATGTTTTTGTTATTCAACTGAGTTGAAAATTTCCATGATACAAATTACTATGCGAGTATGCCCTGGAAACTTGTAGTTTGGACTGGAACTGACTTCCAATTCTTTGAAAAATTATTTTCCTGTGAAAGAAATAAATCCCTTTCCATAGATCTACTTTAAATCTAAAATACTTCATCACTGAATTCCTAATAAATTTAAATTGTTGCGAAACCTTTGATCTGAAGTCTGAAGCACCTTGACCTTGATAATAAAATGGCCGACAAACGACCCCTTCCCCCGCCCGAGGTCATCGGTGACAATCCATTGGTATTCCAGACGGACGATATACCAGAAGAAAAATTCGCTGCTGGGGATGGGGAAGCCAGTTTATCAGATTTACAAAAGTCAAAAGAATTTGATTCAACTGCAAGTTTGTTGGATGACCAGAAAAATGATCTTCCGTACCTCGAGGACCACAAAGTTAAAAAAGCTGAGCCCAAAGTTACGCCGCTTCGCCGAAAGAAGGAAGTTCCCACAGCCGGACAGTATGGAATTGAACACTCCAAGGAACCCCAGTTGGAAATTCCACCTGAGTGTTTTCTGTACGATGAAGACCGCCCTTGGGTCCTCGGGAAACTGAATCCAGCAGCATTATCCCTTTCGGAACCTGCAGAGCCTGTGCCTCTACCCAAACATGTTCTTGATCATTTGGATGCATTAGAGGCAGCAGCCAATGCGGTAATAAACTCCAGAGCTGAAGCAACCCGACAACAATCATCTTAAATTAACCATCATTATTATCATCCTAAGAGTACTCTTAGTTATCATCTTCAAAGTTTCTGACCTATCATGTCACCAAATTTATTTGTGTTTTTGAAAATATAAAATCAAATTATCGATATGCAATGTCTAATCCATCACAAAAACGGATGAAAAGTAATGTTAATTAAAATCTATTACAAAATTACTTACTAATGAATTACATCTAATCGTTTTTTCTACCGTAGAATAATTATAACTGATAATTTATCACATTACATTTTAAGTTAGCGAAGAAAAATCATCTACATTTTTATTCATTATTTTTTGCATCATTCCCTAAATTTCAAAAATTATCTCTTTCCTTTTTTACCCTTGCTTTTGCCCTTATCTTTCCCCTTCCCCTTTTTACCGGTAGGGGCTGCCCTAACAATTGTATTATTTCTTGCTTTCTGTAAAGGTGTCTTGTTCCACCATTTATTCCATGTCTTCTCTTGCTCTAAAAATACGGGATCCCTTTCCGAAAAACACTCAATCAACTTATCCATATTAATAGTCAGCTTTCCAATGATCATCTGCCGAACCACCAGATTTCCCAGGTGTCCCCACGGATTCATTTCCGCTCTGCGATCCCTCTGCTGTTTCTGCACATCTTTGTGATGCCTCGCAATCATGTCAGTCACCGCCATCCTAATATTTCCCACAGTCCAACCCGCACTCAACTTTGCTAGTAATGAGTAATTAATGTCATCACTCAACAGGTCCGGATTTTCACTCAGCATTTTTTTCCACATGTCAAATCGTGTCGCATAATCTGTTGGTGGAATGTAAATAATCCTCTGAAACAACTTTTTCAACGGCTTCATTTTCGCTTGCCAAGGCTCACTACTTAATCCAATCACAAGAAACAAGTCTTCCGCTGTCACATTCTTTTTTAACCATTTTGGCAAAGCTTTCTTCAATCTCTTCGGCTCCGTCTTGTCATCCTTGGGTGTCTTCTTCTGGAACATTTTCTCCACATTATCTATCAGTATAACTACAGGTTGCATTGCTTCACCAACTTTGCCAATCAAGTGCATCATCATTTGTAACCCTTTTTTTCCCGGATACTTGCCAGCAATATTAGTTGCCGTTAAATCTATTAAAGTTGCCCGCAACTCGGTACAAATCATGTTAACAATTGTTCTCTTCCCGCTACCCGGAGGTCCCACAATTAGCACACCTTTCGTCAGTGGATTCGCCATTTGGTGAACTTCTGTAGATCCCATGGGTAAAATGCATACATCTTTGATAGCCTTCAAAATGTCACCAAAAAAGGGTGGTGGATTAGCATCCAAAGGCATGAATCTCTCTTCCGTCTTCTTTTCCATTGGATGAGCAACATGATACTCTCGAAGTTCGCCATTAATAAAACTACACTGTGCCACCAAATCAGTCATACGGACCTTCGGATAAGTTTTGATAATATTGTTATGCACCATCTCTTCAAAAAGATTTTCCATGGGTCGATCTTTCGTTAAATCTTTACCTTTCTTCTTCTTCTTTTTTCCTTTCTTGCCCTTTTTGCCCTTCTTTCCTTTTTTACCTTTTCCCTTACCCTTCCCTTTTCCTTTCCCTTTGCCCTTTTTACCTTTCCCTTTTTTCCCTTTCTTCTTCTCCAAAATCTTTTTCAAGTAGTCTAGCTCCGCTCTCATGGCCACATCCACTTGCAATCTCACCTCGTCCGCTACAATTTGCCGTTTATCCCGAATAATATATTTCATTTCATGTTTCTGTTCCGGATTATCCTTGTCATCTAATCCTCTCCAGTATTTGTTATATTCCAAATTAGCTTCTTTAAATTCCTCAACAAACTTTGGTGGCTCCAAGGTAGGATTATCTATAACAAGGCCTGCACCTTTCTTCTTCTTCTTTTTACCTTTGTTCTTCGCTTTCTCTTTTGCCTTTGCCTTTTTTGCAGCTTCCTTAGCCTTTTGCCTTTCTTTCTTCTTTTTTGCTGCGTATTCCGGATCAGTAGCTTCTCTCCCTTTTTCACGCACTTCTTCCGAAAGGTTCTCAGGGCAAATCATCATCATAGAACCACCCACATCCGCTTTCGGGATTGTAGGTAACTTTCCCTTTTCCTCTTTAACACTCAAGTACCACTGTCTAATTTGATACTTGAATCGTTCCGCAATATCCGGTCCCTCAATTTTACTCAGTTTCTCGTAAATCGTAATCTTGTCCTCTTCATACTGTTTTTTCTTAATCCTCCGGAGTTCCCTTTTACTTTCCTTCAATGTCTCAAGATCATCCGCATTTTGCTTACATTTTGAATTGGTAAAACGGTAAAAATAATCAAAACTGAATTCAGTTGAAAAGTTTTTGGATGTTGGACGAATTCCCAAAAATTCCATTTCATCATTCCGCATCTTCTTAACTTTCGCCTTTGCAATGAATCCTCTAATAACCTTTTGGATAATTATGGCTGCCTGGTCAGGGGCCATTTTAAGCTTGTTTTTGTCCACCTTTGCTTTATTCTTTTGGTAACTTGACTCCTCCTCCAAATAATACTTGGCTATTATATAACGACCTTTAGCTTGACGGGCTCGTTCCATCACTTGAATGGGAATGACGGAATCTTCAAAGTCAACTTTGTCTTCGTCGTCATTAGGATCAAATCCCTTATCCCTGGCTTCCTCCATTGCCTTTTGTTTCTTCTTCCTGTCTGCCTCCTCCTTTTCCTCCTTGGCTTTTTTCGCCCTTTGCTGTACATTTTTGAACCACAGATCACGTTCCAACATTTCTGGTGTGGGATCATGATAGTAATACTTTGGAATTGGCATATCAAGCTCTCTTGGAATGACACCTTCCAGTGTAGCAAAATCGTCAAGATAATAGACTTCCGAGAGGTCGCACATGACAAGCTGGGTCTTCAGTTCCAAAAGTCGCCCTATCACAAGATCAAGAAGCTTCCGGACAACAATCCGTTTTTGGGGGTGAACCATTTGATCATAAGTTTCATCCAAAGATTTGTAGATTTTCAGGTATTTGTAGTAAACCTCAAATAAGATTTGTGTCATCTTTTTGCGATCGGTGCCGGTGATAATTGCGCGTTTCTTTTCTTCGGCGAGCATTTGACGAACATCTCTCATTGTGTCTGCCCACATGTTGTTGTAGTACATGTGAGAGCCGTAGGCAACTGTTGAGCTTGTTTTTGCACGGCGACGACGGGGTGTTAACCCTTCCTTGCCGAGTTGAGCTCGAAGCCATCTTTTATTCTTTTTCACCGTCTTCACTTCCTCTTTTGGCTTTTCATGTTTAAATAAAGAAAATTTGTAAGTTTACAAATATTCACATATTTAAAGTAAAACAACCTATAATTTCTGGGGGAATGTGGAACATGAATAACATACCTTTGCTGCTACGTCTGCCTGTGAATCAGACGGCGGACCTAGTTCGGCAGCAATGGCATCAACAAGCGGGCTTGTGCCTCCAGCGTCCATTTTTGCAGCAAAAAATAATTGGCTTTATGTGGATAAGGTTTAATTGAAAGATTGACTGATGTGGAATACCAGCCACTGCATTTTTCGATTAGTTTTTTTGCGAAGATGCACGATGCATCAAAGCATGCATGTAGAAGGGTTAGAAAATAATTAAAGCATAAATCAAAAATTCATTTGTATGCATTAATTTTTGTAATTTATAGCCAAGGAAATGCATGCAGACATGCTTAGCTTATGTTGAATACAGACTTCAGTCAATATGGAAGAACGTCTACTACTTTTGGGATCTCTATTTCGTTAGTAATTTATTGTCAGCAATTGTTTGATATTCTACAAAGTCACAAGCTCGTTAGTTGAATGTAGTTCTATGCTCTCATCCTCATCTTCTTCCTTGCACATTCTTGACAATGAACACCTTTTCATCTATAACTTGAAGGATTCTGACTGTATTCACACAAAGATGAATCGACGTAGAAAAATATCCAATATTTTCGCATACGGTAATTAGTGGTACAAAAATGCATCTTGAGTTAATTTATTTGGTATTTTAATATATGCCTAATATAATAATGAGTAGTTTTTGCTAAAAAAAATTGCTATCGGTTAAGATCATCATTACTCCAGATTTTAACCCAAATGAATAATATAGATAGTACATTGATTGAGTATTTAACTTGGCTTTTGAAGTGATTATACTACGTGCTATTTACAAGCATACCACAGTAAAATATTAGTTGACAGTACAATTAAATTGAGACCACATCCTCTGATTTAAAAAATGAAAAGAAAAAATAAGCATAAAAAATAAGAGCCCTGGCTTTGTCATCAATATAATATCAAGTCCAGAGTCCAGTCCAGAAGGCAAACAATGCAGACCAGACAGCTTTTGTGTGTTTGTTGTTTTTAATAATATTTTTGTATACATTAATGCATGTAACAGGCAAACTGATCACAATCAAAAGGAAAAGAAGCAGGCTACACACTACACAGACACGCTTTCTCCACTTTCTACAAGCTTTTCATGTCATTCCAGTCCAGTTTTTTGTGATGGTGGTGGTGGTGTGTTTGAACATGCATAGCAGTTCATCCGTAATAATGTGTATACAGCTATCGAACTAGCAAGAAAACTGAATACCTTCTTTCTTGTTGGTTTACTGTTGGTAAAAGATGTAAAGAGAATAAAAAAGTTAGCAGGCAAGCAAGAGAAATGCTGCTAAAAAGCCCATCAGTTCCTCGGTGAGTACCACCACCTCCATGCCATCCAATCCACTAAAATAACCGATTCAACACAATATGCAATATGGTTGTATGTGCGTGGATATATAAAGAGCGGAGGTAACGGATCTCCGCTCAAACAGTCCAAGAGCAGCGTGCGAGCTGAGAACAAAGAGAAGAAGAGAAAGTCGCAAATTTTCTTCAGCTTGGTTTTTAACTTGTCTTGACAAAGCTAAAAGAAACAAAGCCTTTTTACTAAGCTATTGTGCATTTTCTTTCCAATGGACTAGAGCACTGGATCTGAAACAAGTTGTTTTTAGTCACGTTAAGTCAAAAAAGAAGAAAACTTTTTTTTTCAAAACTTTTTAAGAGAATTACCTTTCAAATTGCTATTAGTGTTAATTAATTGCGTCTTTAAATGGAGAGGGGCATTTTGACACTAACATCAGTTTACTTTTTTGGAGGTATCCATCATATAAACTATATATTTTTTGGATGTTTGTTAAAGTTGAAGCCGACACTGACACAAACAACACGGCATACCTATCCATCTACCTAAAAGCTACATCATGTGTACATACAACGTACACACATTAATAAAATATAACCTTTGCTGTCTCTTAATTTGATAGATGGGTAAACTGCTAAGAAGGAAATAATATTATCCAACCAAGAAAAAACAGTTATTTTTAGTGAAGTGGACAAAAATATATTTTTCTTTGGATTGTGTCTGTTTTCTTTAATCTTGAGCTGAACTGAAGTAAGAAAAACACTAAAAGTGAGCAGTGAACATCACCAAAAACCACAAACGAGAGGAACCAGTAGACCTTTTTTGTGGAGAAAGTGGCATACACATTTTGTGTTGTAACCGAAAATAACAGGTATATTGACATTTTCACTGATGAGAGAACTTGCGCTTGCTATTTTCCCTCAATTCTCCTTATTGGCAAGTAGGAATATCACGTTAAATTATAAACGAAGGGATTTTCGCCGGTGCGACGGTGTGGCATATATAGTGCTGCTATATTACATTACTAATAAATTATCTACGACAAAAACTACAACGATTGGGTTTTAGAGGGCATACGGCTTTAATTCACATTACAAGTACAACACAAACATACACACAGCGAGAGAAAAACTTCTTATATTAATGGTTATCGACTTGACAGTCCCATTTTTTCGTAAGTCTTGTTGACTATCATCATCATATCGCTTCGCATCGGTTTTGGTGAAAGAGGTGAAAGCTACCACCACGACCATAAACTGAAGCCAAGCCAGTGCAAAGAAGTACTGCTGCTTCTTGTTAAGGTACTAATATACTTAAATGTAATAATACGTTTAGAAATACGTCAAACTATAGTTAATGTTGTTCTTTTCTTTGAGAGAAAGTTAAAGTTAGAGGAACTATCCTCATCATCATTACTGTACTGTGTACTCACTGGAAATAGACCAACTGTGTCTTCGAAAATGTATTGCAAGCTATTATGCAAACAGAGAAAAGGGTGATCAACTACGAAAAAAACTAAATTGTTTTCTGTGACATTCTTCTTCATTAGTTTACTCAAGTTCTCTTATTGTTTTCTGAAGCAAACTAATTTGGATAATAGGTGTATCTTGTGGATATTACCTGAAACAAGCTGAACTGAAGAAAGAGACAAAGGAACTGATGTGAGTGAGCATAATAATAATATTGGGAGTTGTTGCGTATACAGCACGCATGAATCATATCATACCAATTTATTTCATAATCATAGCAATTTCGTGAGCTATAATAAGCTTTTTTATCCCCGCGTAATAAGGTTTTGCTCTTGGCTGAGTGAGCTGAGTTGTTTATATGATAATTATTGCCTGTGTGCAAAAAGAGATATTAACTGCAAAGTACACATTGCATGAATAATGCGTAAAAGCTACAAATTTCAATTTATTTTTTAAGTGAAAAGCCTTGAAAGGTGAAATGGATACGGTGAAAGTACTTTATATTCAGTTGGATGAGTTTATATATTAAAGTTGTAGTGGTGTCTTCTGATTCTTGCCGTTTTCAATGAAGCGCTGATCTATTTAAAATCCTTACAGCTGAGAAGAGAGTTAAATTAGTATTCTGAATAGAAGCGGTGCTATAAAACTGGAGAAAGTTCTAGATGATTCTATTGAAAGTGCTTAAAATAGAAACTTCGGTGGGCTGCTACGGTGCTGATGACTAAAGAGAGTGACTCAATTATTAAGTGAAATATATTGCCCCATTTTATTATTATGAAAGCAGCTTTACGCACATTACATAAGATATTTTATGTTGAATTGGGATGATCTATTTTCGTCATCACTGGTTTCAACATGAATGGAAAAGAAAGTCAATCACTTTTCTTTTAAGGAATATAATGTAAGCTTTCTGCTGATGCTGCTGAGTTCATCTTTCTATCTCCCAGAGAAAAGCAGGAGAGCTGAGGGAGAGAGAGAGAAGTCTTAAGTGGATCATCAAGTGCGAAAAAAAGAAGTGGAGAAAGCAAAGTAGTAGTCTTGTGGGTACATAAAGAAGAGAAGAGGTAAGTGGACTTTATAAAGTTTCCGTTTAGATAGAAGCATAATTTTAGATTTTAGTAGGTTACGTATATGCGTGTATAGGTATTTTATATGCAGAAATGTATTTAGTTACATTCATATTTAATTTGTAAGAGAAAGCACTAAAGCGTGTAGTGTATGAGACGAGAAGAAGTGAATGGCTTGTTGAAAAGTGCAACAGAGCGGAAGATGAAGAGTTGACAAAGGGAGGGAACGGGAAGGGAGATTTTTGATGTGACATTGAAACTGAATAAAAGTGCTATAAGGTGGTTTTATATTTTTGTAGGAACTATAATAATAACAATTAAAATTTGGAGATGCATGGAAGGATTTAACAAATTATTTTGTTCAGTTTAATTATTTCTAGAGAGTATGATCATGACGTAAAACGGTTTATCAAATAGTTACATGTATTTTTTAATTAGAATATATAATTGACTTACTTTGAAAATCACACGAGTGCAAAGCAATCAAATTAGAATTTAGACTTGCATAAAAATAATCATAATAAGTGAATGTGATTAAAGCAATGTCTTTTATAATTTTCAACTGAATCTATTTATTTTTTTATTATGAAATTAAAAGAAGGTAATTATTCTGGTTGTACTAAAACGTGTTTAAGAAAGATAACAAATAAAAATGCAGCTTGTGTAATTTTATTCAAAAGCTATATAACCGTTGAGTTTCAAATAAGAAAACAGATATACATACATATTAGTTGAACTTCTCCCTCGTGCGGGTACTGTACTGTCTTTAGTGGTATTCAGATTATCATTGGAACCTCGTGGTTCCATAGCAGGGCCTTCTAGGGGTTTTGCAAGAATGTAGTAGTAGTGCCGGGACTGTGCCTGTATTTCATATTTAAAAATTCAAGTTTACACCATT
Source organism: Entomobrya cf. arborea Gr-Col-00668 (assembly GCA_034699025.1). Lineage (NCBI taxonomy): Eukaryota > Metazoa > Arthropoda > Collembola > Entomobryomorpha > Entomobryidae > Entomobrya > Entomobrya cf. arborea Gr-Col-00668. The sequence goes on from JAQIWN010001587.1 coordinate 9,621, forward strand.
ATCTTGTTATTAGATCATTTAACTTTGACTGACTTTTATACTTGGATGTAACGAAATTCAGACATTCCTCCTTCGATGCATAGTTCTGATTGCTGAAATTTCCTGATTAGACAATTCTTGTGTCAACTCGCCAAACGTAACAAACAATTGCACATATTTTTCTTCACAAGAGCGTTAAGCGTTACGTACGTCTCAAATAAACAGAAAACTTGATTAATTAGGTAAGCATGTTATATGCTTTATGTACCGCTGCCAATTTGAATTAATCCATTGGTTGGCCAAAGACAGTAAAGAGTGCATGCGATTTTAAATACAGTCAGATAAAAAACATTACCAGAATATAATTTAAAAAAAATAAAGGTGACTATGGATGATTCTGCTGAATTCTTCAGGATCGTTTTATCCTTTAATATGCATTGCCTTTGCAATCCCAAAGTTTTGAAAAGTTTTTTTTTGGATGTCAACAATGCACATTTCTAAAGAACAATGAATTCATTTCATTTGAAATGGTATTTTTTATTGATTCAAGTTAAGATTAAAGTTTAATTATCAGCCATGTTGTGCGAATGCAAAAATTACAGCAACTGTCATGATGACATGATATGCAAAAGTTAACATGCTACTTATATTCGTTGAACCTCTCCCGTAGGGGTAATATAATGAGCGGATATTGTAGATGAAGCTACTTTAGGTGGTGGTGGGGGTGTTTGGTATTGTTGGGTGGACGGACGGTATTGGTTTTGCTCTTGTGAATAGTTATGTTGGGGTTGTGATTGTGACTGCCACGGCTGCTGTTGTCCGTTACCACGAAGTCTTCGTTTACTTGAATAATAGTACCAAAAGCATCCACCTGCACCACAAACTATCACAAGGAGCACCAATGCAACGCCAACAATTATCCAAGTAAGAAAGTTATTATCCTTTTTGCTGTTATCATCGTTGGAATTGGAACCTGGAGCTTCTACAGGTGGTAATGCTGGACAAATGACGTATTGACTTACAGGAAATAGCAGAAATTTATTCAATAATACTTCATATTATTCTGCTGTTGGTGATTGATAGATTGCAAATGAATAGTTGTTGAATTGATACCCATTAGGACATTTGTGATCTGGACAAATGCCAAAACAATCCTTCAAACAAAATTTTGCAATAATGGATGGATGACCATTGCAACTAGCATGAAATTCGCCCCTGGAGCCGGGACTACGGCTACAATTTACAAATAAAAACTTTACACTAGAGGTTGTAATCATATTAGCTTAAAGAAACTTACTTAGATTCACAGAAAGCCAGACATTCCTGGCTGTAAGTTCCTGATTCGGCGGGTTGAGGAAAGTGAGCAAAAATGGAAACTAGAAAAATTGATGTGCGAATGGCAAGAATTTGAACCATTTTTAAATGTTAAACGTAATACAAAAAAGTCCTAATTTTTTACTTGAAGGGAAATGTTTAATTTATTAACTATGTTAAGTATTATGAATTATAGTGAGTTAGTACATAACTTTAGTTTTAATTTCAAATAAATAAAAAATAATTTGGAAAACTAGGTAAGTATACATGGTAAAAGATTTATTTTTTTGGGCTTCTACAAACATTTTCAATGAGACCAATGACTTCATTTCATTAGATCAAGCGAAAGTTTTTATTGATTCAAGTTCTGAATATTATGACAGTTATAGTGTATCACAATTTTTAACGAAATAGAAATATACCATGCAAGCATAAAAATGTTCTAATTTAAACGGATAAGTTTGTATTGTATTAAAAGCTCAATTTAACTGACCTTTACAATTATACTTATAGAGCGCTACTTACGCATAAAATGTCCACTATGAAGTAAGAAAGCGTAAAATCCATTTAAAAAATAATTCTGACGATAGTGTTTTGAATATATTGTTAGAAATACCGTCATATACAAGACAACACAACATGTCAAATTTCGACTCTCATAACTTTCGACCCGAAGACCTTTCACCTTTGGGGCCAAACTTGGTTACGATAAAGTAGGATGTATGTACCACGTAACAAGTTTGATTCAAATCGGTTGATGCGTTCTAGAGTTATCGTGAAAACGGATAGACAAATGGGCTATGGGAAACGTGAAGAAGTTATCATTATAACTGATGTCAGTTGCTCTTTTTCCTGATGAATTGCATTGTATTTTAGTGTCGTTTTCATCACAGTTAAAATTCAAGTCATCTTTTTTGTATATCAATTAAACGAAAATAATAGCATCATCAATATAGTCTTATTCTATGATTCAAAGACACAATGATAAAATAACTGTCATAATCAGATGGCAGGAACACTTCTGGTAACATCCAACCATACCGCTTTTGCATAAAATATATTGGAACATTTTACGTCCAAAACATTCTGATGTTTTGTTCTTTTTTCGTACATTACTTGTTTTTGAGTCATTTAATTTAAATTCATGCAGCACAAAACTGTATTATATACACGGGTTTGTTGTTTGTTTCTATTCATGTCAATATCAGACAAAGTCTCAAATAATGAATTGTTTTTGCATAAAATATTAAGAACCTTAATAAAATGATATCTTATTTTACATAAATACTTCAGTCACAGTTAACTGCATTAGATATATATGTAGTAGCTAATTTTGGTTCCCAATTCACACATTATTAGACGAAATCACAAAAGGAAAAAAAAACATTGTGCAAGTATATTTAATGTAACAACTCGAAAGCAAGGCCAGTTTTCTTTCAGATTGACATTTTTGTGTCGATAAGTCATGTCGAAAGGAAGTCCGAATTTGGCTATTGCTATTTCTGTCTGTAGAAAAAACTCCTTTCATCTTGATTTATTCCTTTCGCATCTATAATTCATAATGAAGGTTAAATCTTAATGAGTTTCCGAGAAATGAACCCGCCAATACCTGTAATTTCCCTACAAAAAGAAAGCTTGAATGTAGAATGTAAGAACACAAACATAATTTATTGCAAAAATGAAAGATATGTACTGTCATAATTATCAAAATTGTCAAAATAGGCATCATAATGTCATTGTTTTATGCGCTTCATTCTAAGGAATAATCTGTTTACTAAATTTTATTCAAAAAACTATTGGAGGCAAAAAGTACATCCATTCAAAAACTATACAATTACATAAAAACAACTTTTCAAACAAAAAATATCAATCTTTCAACCTTTCATGTAAAAAATGCGTTCACTTTCTCCCTCTCTGTAAGTTTATCGTATAAGTTTTATTACTTGCATTTCCCTTTCACTATCAATTCCCAATATGCATTGGACATTGGATGTCGTGCGTTGCGTGCCTGTCCTACATTTTTGGATGTTTTAATCTTTCCATTTACAGTATTTGTGTAATTTTCTGCGAACATCATGCATCACTTTGGCATTCATTACTTGATAGGCAGATAAAAACCATTCGATCCCACAACACTCATATATCATACTTCCTCATAAAGTATACGTTCATTTGCATATAGACAAAACAATATTTGAGAAGTAAAAATGATTGAGGGACGTTTTATAACCTGGAATGGTCTGATGTTAGATAAAAGCGGAAATGTACATAAGACTTCACTTTAATTTTGGTATCGTGGTCCGAGCATATAGAGCAAACAAGTGCATGATGGATAATTTATAAGTTTTGGCTTTGTTTGTGTGTGTTGCATATGAAAATAGTTGGGTCAGGTTGCTTATCAATTTAATAGGAATATACACCTTTATACTTTTGGCAATTTGTAAAAAAATACGGACAGAACAATTTACACATAAAAGGCCTTCGGAAAGTGCGAAACATTTCCCCAATATTTTCCCTCTTAATTCGTTCACATTCATCATCCAAACTCCAGGACGGCGAATGGAGTAAGCCAAGCCATTTTATTGATAAAGGTATCCTGTGCAGTATGTATGGCTAACTGCTTTATCCAGGAAGTTGGTATAATATTTTTTATAGAAAATGTATACTTTCCTAAGGCCTGCTTTTTCTTTTGTACATATATCATTAGCATGCACATCATTTACTTGATAAAATATATAGTTATCTGAAGATATTACGCGTTTCATGTAACAGATCATGTTAAAAGGAAGCAAAGAAATTGTTTATAGCCATCAAAATTGATTATGTTAGAAATGGAGTGGTACAAAGAATCACTAATGTAATGTGATGTGATATGATATGAAGCAACAGGAGGAAAAAGTAGAAAGGATTTTTTACGCAGTTAAGTCAGGTTCTTAACTTAGCGTTACGTACATTCAATATGCTTGGTTATATGGATTTCACTGTCTGAGAATTGAAATATGATATGTTATGTTGCATGGCATAAACGTTCATTTCTTTTCTCTTTTTTGTAGAGTTATTTAGTTGGAGAGTAGGCAGCAGGGCAGATCCCCTGTGGATATGGAGTACATAGTACATAGTACATAGTTATTAGAAGAGAAGGTAGACAAATCTGATGCATAATATTTTCTGTGAGTTCTGTGACTTTGGGAATAAAGACATAAAGAAAAAAAATACTTTGAAATAAAATAACCTGCAATCAGTGTTTGCAAAATGTTTGTGTGTATGGTAAACAGTATAGTTTTACTCGTTCTTGATAATTATGTGGCACAATTACGTACCAATTTGCGCACGAATTAGTTTCTTTGATTTGAGATTGAGTTCAGATTAATTTCTTCAGATTTGAGTTACGGATATTATTTTCAGTACGCTTACATACACGTGTTCTGCTTTGAGCTAAAGTAAGAAAATATTTTGCAACGAGGAGGTTCAATGTTCAAAATGGTGTTCCATTGCGTGTAGTGCATGGAGTACAATCCTGTAGCCAAAATGATTGATGACAAAAATTCTAACTGAAACTGGATGCGTGTAACTTAAGTTGTCATTTAATCAAATAACTGTACATAGGAAAACTACTTCAGTTCGTTTCGAATAACATTAATTTACTTCCTGCTGGTAAAAATGGAAAGGTAAAGTGGAAAAGATTGAAATATGTCAAAAAAAAAAAAAAGTTTTTAGAGTGGGTATATGCATACTAATGGGTTGACCTACATATGCCTATCTGTAGGACGATTAACGTATGGAATTTTAAACAGGTACTTACTATCTAACAATGGGCCTACCCTAATGTATCATCGAATTAATACATGAAATTTATATAATCTGGTGTAGTTTTTTATGCTGATTCTGCAAATATTTGTCATTTTCCCGAATGCGCAAGTTTGTAATTATCAGCTGAATTTGTTTGGGGATTTCTGCACATTTTTACCATTAGTAGTAAGCGTGAAACGAAGCAAGCGTCGAGAGAGGAGCTTTTTTTGTTCGAAGTTCACTGCTTATAAGCAGTATGCAAAATACTACTGGCGCGCGCGCTCACTCAGGTAAACAAACACAGCTGATAATTACAAACTTGCGCATTCGGGAAAATGACAAATATTTTCAGAATCAGCATAAAAAACTACACCAGATTATGTAAATTTCATGTATTAATTCGATGATACATTGGAGTAGACCCATTGTAAGTTAAATATAAGATTAAAATGGCAAAGCGTAGAGAAAGAGGTTTTTACTGTTTTTGCTTGAATACAGCAAGAGTATTATATTCATGGCACATGGCAAAATGATGGCGAGGTGTGTCCACTTCTAAAGAAGACAAACTTGTGTGCGTGTGAATTAATGTATTTTGCTACGATAATGAGCTAATGAAAATGAGAAAACATGGACAAACTTTGACTAATTTTTGAAAATTTCAAATAAACATTTTCTTAAGAAAGTTTAGCTTTATTGAAAATATGTATGTTATTTCTTTCTCTGCACTCTAGTTTGTTCATATTATTCTTCCTTTACAGGAAGACTTCATCATTGCTTTGAAGTCTTGCAATGGACTGTAAGTTTTGAGTTGGAAAAAGATAATTCCAAAATATTTAAAATTACAAGGTTTTCCGTCGGTGTGTAGCATCTGATAAGGAAATTTTTGTAAATACATGTTTAGTAATATTACGAATTCGGAGTATTTTCCTTTCCTGATTACTTAAAAGCTAATTAAAGTTGAAGGACAAAGAGCTCATATGTACTTGACTATTCTGTTTGCACTTGAAAGTTTATCCATTTTCATTGGATCATTCCTCGAAATTCAACTTCAACAGTCTACTCAACACTTTGTTGGCAGTGAAAGCCATTTCTCCCTAAAACTCCTCATTAAAAAGAGAAATATTATTTGGGCTGGCCTAGTGCTTTCTCTTATAAATTATGTTTTCTCCTTTTAATATTTTCTGAACTCAAGTGAGAATTTTATTAGTTGGGACAGTATAATTCTCTATTTTAAGCCAGTATTTTCGCAATCATTTTTTTATAATCTCATTCATTATCCAACTAACATCTATCGATCAATCAAATTCTATCATGAAGGCTTGATTATTGTTGATATTATATCAAAATTACAAAAGAAAATGTTTATGTTATGCATAGCAAGTTTATGAACTGCGTATGATTACGCGTATGATGAGCCGAACCCTAGAATAATAGCCGAAATTACCGGATAATATTTTTGGGTGCGTAATTATCAAGATAATTTTAACTTATATGCAGTCATCATGACATGTATATCTACTGTCGCCACTCCTTTTTCGTTCATACAATTTTAATCTCCCTAACTGGCAGTTATTGTTTCTGAGGTTAAAAAATAATTATCGTTTTGATACTAGCATTTGGATTGTAGCACGTGTGTAAGTAATTAATAATTATTTTGCTATGCTAAGCAGAAATTATCCTTGTATTTCATTACAGAAATATAGTAAACTACATTGCACACAATTCATTATGCATCGAGAAGGTCAAACTTGAGCACGTTTTCGAACTTTTCGTCTACATAATAAGCTTAACAAGCATAACTATATAAGTTTTTCGGGTAAGGATAAGGATCAGACCCGTCGACATAATAAGACAAAGATTACTTTTGATGATTATTCATAAGGAATTATTGAGTTTACCTAGTTTCAGGGCAAAGAAAATATTAAAACATGGCAAGTTCATTTAAAATTCATAAACACAAAATAATCATTTCTCGTCTACGTCATCACTTTCATCATCTACACACTTACATCACAGATTTGACAGAATGACAAGGACAATTAATGACATGGTTGAGTTGAATCTGAAGCTTCCGTGAAAGGAGATCCTAACTCAACTCATAACACAGGGAAAAGTATAAAATGCTTCCTGGGATGGGTATATGATGTGATATCAGTTATACACGTTATTTATTTCAATGTTGTTGACGACGAAAACATGTAATTATTTTTTGCATACTAATGAAACTGCCTACTTGTCACTGCATTTACATCATAAATGCACGTTCACATGAAAATGAAAGTCAAACTAGGAAAGTTTGCTTTTTTCTTTGTAATTCTCTCGTTTCAACAATACAACTGCTATGTTTCCCATAATGTTTTCTTGCTAGTTTCCTCGTTATCAACTTCAAACATCATTATGGCTTTAGTTTACTTAAGACTAAAGAGTAGACAAGTGGGAAAAAGATGCTGAAAATACCCACAACGTTAACATGGATGAGCAAACCATTAAAACCTCAGAGAAAAGGGAACTGTAAACACCGCAACAGTATCTCTTGGGTTTTTGTTGGGTGAACGGTGAACCAAGCTACATAGACATAACATCATCGCATCATCACATCATATTACAAAACATAGTAATACAAGTACCTATTATCAAAATCCTCTGTTCCTTTTTTTCCTCTTCATCATTCTCCTGTCATGTTCCATAATTATGGATAATAGCTTACGGGAAAAAGGAAAGCAAATAGTCAAACATTCAGCAGTGTTGTCATTATTTTGAGTGAAACAACATTATCTTGTTGTTTTAAACAAGAAGACTACCTCTCTCTTAATAAAAAAAGACACAGCTTGTTAAAACTTTCTCCGTCTGTTTATAATTTACTACCTTCGCTTACCAAAAAAAATTATTTAGAAAATAAAATAAAATGAGGTAAAAAAGATTCCTTTTTTACAGTAGAATTGTTCACTGAGCTATAAACATATTTACTCCACCACCACTCCCTGGGAAATAAGCAATAAGAGTCTTGATGGAAAAATACAGAGTAAATTGAAATGTTATACGTCAAATGCCATGTCTCTTGTCACAAAATACAAGTTCTACAGAAGTAGAAGAGTATGTATATAAATCTGACAGTATGGAAAAAAGAGTGCAGACATGCAATGATATTGTATGTTTAGTATTATATTTTGCCAGAAGCAGCATAGAAAAAAAATTCAATTTAAAACTACAAGCGTCCCAAGCAATATTTAATTTTATTACACAGTCGCTTTCCCTTTTACCTACTTTCTCATGAATCATTAATGGCAAACATACATAAGTATATATATTTTATGTACCTATATAAGCTTGTTATGTTTGAGTAACAAATCAAAGCAGAGCACACGACGAACGAGCAGAGAACCAAGAGAAAAAAGAATACTTTTCAATTTTTTTTTCTTTCACTCGACCAAACTTCAAGTGACTCAGGACAGGATGTCTCGACTGCAAATATACCTGGGTGAGAAGAGTTACTGCAGTGTAAGTAAAGATAATGATAACAACACTGTTACTCTTATAATAAAACAAGGCACGAGAAGAAGAAAAAAAAAAGAAGATAACGAGTTGACTAACACAAAACACTTTGTTTTGTTTCTCTCTGCTGAGCTATATTAGAACAAACATTACATGACTATGGCATAGTACCAATTTTGATAACAATAACAAAATTCAACATGCATCGTTTTTTGGGTACACTTTGTCTTCTTGGAATTTTTCCACAAAAGTTCTCTCTCAATCAGTAGGTCTATTGAAAAAAGGAAAAGTTGAGAGTGAAAATACAAAAAGTTCGAACGTGGTCAATAGGTATAGTAATATATTATTATTCAGTAGAAGCAAAATTGTTGAATAAACATTAATGTATATATATGTAGACTAGACTGTATATATTTTATAATAAAATATTCGTTATTATTAAAACTGAATAGCCTACAGGTTGAAAACATTGAGGAGCATGAATTTTACTGATGATCAAGGCAAAAGAAATATAAGTATAACGGGACAGGGAAACTTTTCGACAAGAAAAATGAAATCAAAACGGTGTAAGTCTGGACCGTGCTGTGGAAAATTGATATGTTTATTATGGTGTAAAAGTTTTATTAACTGTTGCAAAGAATTGTTACATTTTATGCCCCAGGGAGTCAATTCCCATTTCCAGAGAGCTTAGAATAAATAGTTGTAACTACCCACTTGATGTAAAGTGAAAGTAGTATAATGCGCAGGTAAACGAAGAAAATATATTGATATTTAGTCGCGACACGCTACACTACATTTTAATAATTGACCAACCTTTCAAAAGAAACAGAGATTTTTCAAGGTCTCTCATATTTCTATACAATACTGCTTGTTAGCTAGCTGACGATGGTTTTCCCAATTTTGATTTACCTTTTCTCTTGACTTTGAATGTCAACAAGGAAAGGAGAGTAATAGGGAAACGTTTTGTTTGTTCTCACATAAACATGTACAGTAAAGCATTTCAATTACTTTTATTTGAGTATTTGTCAGTTTGGTAAATTTGCGCAATTTTAATACACTGCAAAATTAGTTTCTATTCTATTTCAATTTCAACAATGTACTTTGTTTCAACTTCCTACGCAAGTTATTCAACTTCAGTGTACATGCACTATACACATTTTCTCTGTGACCAGTTTCATTATTTCCATAAAAAGAGTTCTTCGTTTTGTTTGTCAGTTTTTATTTCACTGCGATTTGTAACAGAAGTAAAAGATGAAAAGGTAGAAGAAAAAAAGAAAACTAGTATAAGCATAAAATACTACAGAGCAAAAGGTATAAAGTATTTATGCATAAATGGAAATGCCACATTGCGTTTTACTCCACAGAAAAAAAGAATTAAATAGTAGCAGATAGCAAACCACACAATCCAGAATAAAAAAATGCCAAAAAAGAGGTGGCATCCGCGAAAGCAAGGAAAAATAAAACAGGTAAACCTGTGGTTAGATAAGTGCCAGATGGGAACATAGTATGAAAGTTATGAGCCGGCTTCGC
>JAQIWN010001588.1:0-19722 GCA_034699025.1 Entomobrya cf. arborea Gr-Col-00668
AGGAAAATTTGTTGAAGAAAACATCGAAATACTGCTACCAAATATATCGTACTTTTCTTTAAAAATATGCATGCCTCTATTACAATATTAAAGAGATGGGTATTTTTGTAAGGAAACAACTCTTAACTAAGCGAAGCTACAAAACAACCGATGATGATCATCTACCTACCAAAAGTATACATAGTAGTAGCATTGGTGTATGGTATAGTGTTGTCTTCACTTGCAAATTTTTCTTAGTATTTTTTTTTCTTACGTAGAGATATGGTAGAAGCAGCGAAACACCATCGACTTTATTTGCATGGCACTCTTGGGGAGGTTGAGCTGTGAATTCGTGAGGAGGAATAATATGTGAAGAGATTCGTTGTGATAGGTGAATTTATCCTCTTCATTTTTTCTTTGCCTTTTTTCTGTTAAGATGAAGACAAGAGGGTTGTGTATTTGTAATACATGTAGATAGTGGTGGTGGTGGTGGAAGCGGTGTGACAATGCGATGCTTTGCTGTGTGATATGATGACGATGAAGGTGTTTGTGATTGAAATGCTTATTCAAAGCTGCAACTGCTGTTGTGTCAAAAGGGGAAATTGAATTTGACTTGGCATTTCTTATCAACGTCCTTTTCCCTTTTTGGTTCCAGCACAATTCTCCCTAGATCACATTTATATTTTTAACCACTAGAAGCGTATAATAGACGAAAAAAGTATGAATAGTTGAGCTATTTTAATACAAAGACATATGATAAATTTGAGCTACTATTATAAAAAGTTTCCAAAAAGAAAAGGGTCATGTGTAGATAAATATGATTGTTTCTACTTTAGATATCACCTTATTTTCTAAACTTCCTTTCTTTTAAAGAAACTTAAAAAGAAAGACCGGTTAAGTGGCAAGATTGGGAGATTGAAAGCGGTAGCATGAAGAGCAATCAATAGTAGTAATCAGGTCATGACTGAGAACGTTATCATATTTACCTTTTTAATCATGTCGTACAACGAAAAGTAAAGAATAATCTTATCAATTCACCTTATAAAAACCAGGCATATGGCTACAGACCAGATGCATCCGAGCCGATTACTTTAGTCTCATACCTTGTTGCCTGGCTATTTGATAAGGTTCCTTCAAGACAGCCGAAACACCAAGATAGAAAAGATTTTTAAAACTTTTTGAAACTCTGAGAATAGTTTTTTCTCTCTACATAGCCTATATATAGTTCAGTTTACTTCATTTTTTTTGTAAAGAATTCGGACATATCTAAAATTATGAGACACAATAGATCGGCTATTGAGTCACACATGCATAAAACTTTGTTTTTCAGAAATAATCTTTTAATATTCATACCAGATTTTTACATATCAACCTTATCGACATGTGGCGCTTTATCAATTTAGTTCAGTTTCACTCTTACGCAGGCTACACGATCGTACGCGTTCGCAAGGTTTTGAAAAAAACCTTTGTCATCATCAAGTCCAAAACAAATATATATTTTTGAAAAACGAATAACCTGAGGTTTAAATCCTTGCACTTGCACTGATATATCGAAACATCTACGTTCTCAAAAATGGTACTGTTATTCAGTCGTCGTTACTTTTCCCTACGATGCATTTACTATTTCCTTACTACTCCACATATAGGCACACGATGATTAGTTTTATTTTTCGGCTTTAGTACGTACACCGGTTGGCTGTATTTGTATTCTCCCAAATGAGACCGTATGCAGTTTATATTCAAAGTGATTCTCTTCGTATCTCTTTGCATGCATATCGATTACGGCGCCATTTAAAGAGCCTCCTTGGTAAATTCTAGCTAAATTTGGGTAATGAATGGGAGCTATTGTTGTATCACTCGAGATATCTTTCTAACGCCGATGGGTTGATCATCTTCTTTCGTTGCCCCATTGAGATCTTTCTGTCGCCGTACACCGCATCATATTCTTGTATAGTTCCTTCACAGTACAAAGCGGAATGTCAAAGACGGTGACTGATCTTTTATGCGTGAAAATCTGACACATTTTTTCATGTTCACTTCCTTGTCTACAACATGAATATGCAGAAATCACAGACAGATTCACAATAAAATACGAGTAATAAACCAACAATACAAATAATAATGCTCATTTTTTATGCTTTGTTCTTTTTTTATTCTAATTCTTGATCCTCCTCCCTCACTCATGCGGTGAAATGATCAACAACGGGCGTTCCTACAAACTCATTCGACAACAAAAGTTTTAGCGGCGAAGATAAGAAAAGCCAACACTACTACCGCACAAGTATACATCTCCCTAAAGTACTCAATAATATTAATATTTTAAATGTAAACTCGGATAGTTTGGGTTGGGTCGATACATCTCCGATTCTAGTTTGACTTTCGCTTTTTAAGAAATGAGAGCATCTTTCCTTTTCTCCGACCATCGACAGACATCCTTTTCAGTGTTGTCTGTATGTAATCTACACTCGGATAAAGTTACCTTTTGTGACTACCTCCTCCTAATATGCCTTTCGCTGTCGGGCTGAAGGCTTGCTGGATGAGATGCTTGTCGGAGAATTGTTGTATCACAATACATCATATACACAGCTCACAGGGTAGAATTCACTTTTACAAGCAAATGTCGAGTCGAAGCATAAATCCCTTTTACCCAGAAAAATAATGAACTTTGCGTATCGGGTATTCATAGTGAAATATATTGTGATTGTGTGCAGCATGAAAATGTTGATATACATCATGTACGTCTGTTTTAGTAGACATGTAGAACAATCTTGGAGCATTTGTACTGTACATATAATGTATAAAATTATATGCATACATGGATCTCTAAACTCTAATAACTCATTTGCTTTTTTTGATTACCATAAAGACAAAAGTAAAAAAGTTCTTCTTTTTCTATATAGTACAAGTTCCTTCTTTCTTGGGAAAAATGGATTGTAGCAAACTAGCTTATATAAGAAAGTTTTGTATTTGCTTTTGACTCTTCTAGTAAACAACAAAGATGATTGTGTTGTTGGTGTGTTAAAATGATAATGTTTGTTTTTTGTGTGGAAGCATGTGTTTTCTCGGAAGTTTTGGTCTGCTGCACGAGATTCTTCTTTTCTCTTTTTGCCGACCCACGAGAGACGACAAAGATTTATATGCAACTACAACAGCACAAACATCAGTAAACAGAGTAAAACGATAACTGCATGTTGTTATGTAAGAGAGAGATGATGAATGAGTCGTAATCATATCTTCTTGAATGTTGTTGTTTGTTCAAAGGAAAATGGAGGAGCTTGTTGGGTGCAAGGTGAATTACAAGAATTGAAGCTTTTAAAATGTATCAATTTTTATTTTTTAAGAAGCAGCTCAAGTAATTATTGAAGTTGATAAGGTAGAGATACAAATTTTGTCATGACTGATGATGATACAACACAGATCTTTAATGAAACGTGGAAATTTCAACTAAAAATCGGATCAAACGTTCGTGTATCAAGTAAATTAATATAGACTTGTTTCCGAACAGCATGAATACTAAATCAACTCTTGCGAGTATGGTGAATTAACTTATTCTATCCATGTCAACCTCCTGCTGTTAGAGAAAAAAATAAGATTAATTTGTCAAGTTGAGTTAGGTTGAATAGTCAGGAGTCATATAAAGTACGTACTGATGATTGTGTAATTAATGCTTTAACAATTTAACACTCCACAAGACAAGCATATTTCACAGTCTTAGAGTTCACATGAGGCTCACAGTGTGAGAGTTGAATTCTTCATGTTTTGATTTTTTCCCTAACTTATAAATCTACCTCATATTTTACTTGGTTGTATACTAGCAATTAATTTACTCCTGCATTTTTCGATATAAACTATATATGCATGCAGTTGTATAATCTTTGAATGGAAACATTAATTCAATATGCTCATATTTATGACGTTATCTTGGACAATCACATCACATATAATTTAAATTACAAAAATATAAAATAGCTTAAAATTTCGACCGAAATATATAGAATTCGTAAGAAAACGTTTATAAAGTCAAGCCGGTCATTATGGTAGATGTAAATACTTCGGAAATTAAAACAGTAGAAACTTGGAATAAATGCTGGTTAGTTAGTTTAGTTAGTTATTATTATCCCGGTTATGCCAAATGATTTCGCATAGCTGCCCTGAGATGTAAATTGTTGTCAAATATTTAATTCGTCATGCATGATTCCTGTAAACTAGCATGCACTTGTTGATGGTTCACTGTGATAAATAACCACTTGATCTGATGTCCTTCAAACACTCAACAATAAAAGACTCGTGGTAAACTAACCCACCTCGTAAATCATAGCATGGACATAATATACGCGTAGATTTCATGGGAAAATAAATGTGTGCCATATCAGTATTTATCAAGCTGTCTTACACTAGCAAGCGAGAATTTATCTAAAACTTTTAAGTTTCAAGTAGTACACGTTTATATGAGATGATGAATTTGAAAAATAACACGTATGTAACAAGAATGGGACAACATGATTCTGTTTCATGTAGCATGTAAGTATAAAAAGGCTAAATTATAAATTCAGTTTTGTCGTACGTTGTATCTGTCATATTCTGTACGTAAAGTTCGTGTGAAGCACTGGAGTACAAAGTTCTACCGAAAATCAGTAATCCTAATCCCAAACCTCAAAACATTTAAATGTGTTTTAAATTGGTGGAGTTAGAGTTATATTGAGTTTTGAGTTATCTAAATGAATTGGAGCGATAAAATTTGCATTCGATTATTTTATCGGTTTCTCAAATTTCCCATAAATTTTGAGGTCCTCTGAACTATTTAAAAAATGCAGAGCAGTGACTTACAATGCGCATGCGAAATCATAAAAATACACAAACTTTTAAGAATCCTGTAAATAATAATCGGCTGGTGGTTTCTAAGAATGTTACATGATGCCACTAAATCAAGATAAAATATAATACACTGTCCTGTATACCTTTTACAAGCCTAATCATGATGTAATTTTTACGATATCATCACATCATCGTATAATAAGAGCCATCACCCCACGGCAAAAAATGCAGTAAAAGCAAAAAAAAAAGACCATTCATCCGCTTTCTGTCTCTCATCATCTTCTACATATTATCCATATCCCTATCATCTTCAATCGCAATTCCCATCATCATCATTTTTTTATTATTCCTTCTCTCATCATCATCTCAAGTTAAAAGGTACCAGCACCAAAATTTCAAGGAGAAAATACGAGAGCTGCATGGATTCCCTACTTAAAATAACATATACAAATAAAAGGAGCTGGATACAAAGGGTGCTGATGCTGAGCTTAAGTAATCACGCGGTGCCGGCTCAGCATGTGACAATCTTAAAGTCAGTTCATTTTTACTATGTTGCCTCTTTCACGTCCACCTCACAGCCTACATAACAGCAGCCGTCATCGTCATCTCATCTTTATGAAAATTTGAATCTCTTCTAGCAGCGAAACGGAACTTTTTGTTTGTCTCGTCTTCCCGTTGTTTGTGAAAAAAGAAACATAAGTAAACCATCAATTACTCTTTTTATACTTCCTTCCTACCGGCTCGTCAACTTTTTTCTCTCTCCTTTTATGTTAGACGTATTCCCGTCAGGTTGGTGGAGCCTTTGGTTATTTGGTTATTTGGACCCACTCCACTCTGCAAACTGCAGCCGTCATCATCATTTAATTTAGAATGATATATACCAAAAGATAGATAGAGGATGATTCTGCTGCTGTTGAAAATGTCTGTACCTCATCCACCATCCACGCATGCCAAACTGTCTGTACAATCGTATTGTTATCAACATACACACACACAGCACAGTGATTTAGTTTATTACATTATTTTTATTCACTTGATAATCTTACCTTTTTCATTTTGATATCACACAGTTTCGTTTTTTTTTGTGTTTGTGCCCAGTCAGCCGAAACACAAGAATTTTTTGGCTAACACGGGAACCCTTTTTGCCACAGTCGACTGACCATTTACAACTACGACCAACGACGTTTTCCTACATTTTTTTACCTACATTTGTGAATCCTCAGTCGGAAAAAAGGATGATGATCATGATCATCATCAGCATATCCCTCAATGAATCTTGCACTTTTACTACTACCATTATATCACTAGCAGTATAACCATTCATTTGGGAGTTGGTTCTCAGTGGGATAGTATGGAAGTAAGTAATGTTGAAGTTTACAGGTTAAAGGAGATCCACACAAGAGATAATTCTCTACTACTCCAGTCCAGTCCAGAGTCCAGATGATGATAATGTTTTACTCATGTATGCAACCATCATATTATGACTTGTTATGAATTTTATTTTAATAGTGAAAAAAATATAAACGAGAGGAAGTGGGAGATTGTTGTGATACAAATAAAGTATTTCAACTAACTGCTGCCATTTCTCTATTGGGCATCGTGGTCTCATCATTATCATCACAACAGTGCAGCAACTGAGTATAAACGGTAGACTATTTTATGTTTTTGTAAAAGTCCTCTTCTGGAAGAGAACCAAAACACATAAAATGTAACTTCTTTTTTATGAAAGTTTCGTTGTTGTCAGAGATCACAGAAAAAAATTATGTTTTAAGCTTCCTATTGTTAGTGGGGCTTTTTCTAGTTTAAGTACTGCACTCTCGCTGTGTCTTCTGTAAGTTGAGTCTCATATTTTATGTATCGTTTTTTTTCGATGGTGCCAGCAGCATTGACTCCCGTGGGTAGAACGCATTGATTTCAAAGTTTAAAAATTGCCCCCCAACAAAATCTATAACGTGAACAAAGGGGAAAGCCATCGCAGCGCTTATAGTAAAACGAATTTAAAGGTTCTTTCTCAGTTGCCATCGATTGACTCACGTTGTTTTAATGGCAATTAATCAGTGATTAAGTTGCCCACCTTTTTCTGGTCGAGTAGCTACTGTGGATTATCTCGACATGAAAATATTTTATCCTTAATACATTCATGTAAACTAGCTAATGCAGCAACTCTTTTACTTCCGAATCAATGATGCCATATACTTTTACTTTTCTAAAGATGAAATAATTCTTTTTTCTGATTTTATGCAAATAAATTTTTACGATTTTTTTGAATGAATTATGATGGCTCTTTAAATTGAAGGCTTGATTTGTGTGTGGTTTAAATCATAAGGTTCTCTATGAATAATTGGAGAGTGGTGCCACTTGTATGTACACAGTGTTTTTCTTTCCTTTATATTCACCTGTTATTTCAATGGAATATTTTTTTTCTTATGGTGTGGTCAGCAATTTTTTTAGTGGTAGGCTGTCGTGGCTGCCGTCGTCGCGTCATGGTCTATTCTTAGTTTTTTTTATAATATTGTATTGTACTATCATTGTTATCGGTGCTCATTATGTAAATGAATGGGGTGGTTGTAACAAGTGTGAACAATGAAAGAAACGTGAATCGTGCGATGAGTTCTTGAGATTGTTCTTTTTCAATTCATCTCGAATTAAAGAAAAAAATATGTAGTAGTAATTGAATGTGATGTGTAAGATGTGATGAAAAGAAAAATTCTACAGAAATAGCACAAATATTTGGCAAAATATATGTAAATGTGAATAGAAGAGTTTTTCATATCTGAGATATTTTTCTCTTTTATACTTTTTATTGTGATTTCTTCCAATTCCAATTTATTTTGGGCCTTTTTCATCTAGAATTATTTTTTAGAAAAATTTACTTTTTTCAGTTTGTCACTTGAAGTCAGTGACTTTACAAGCTTTCTAGTGAGCTGACATGACATTAGAACCATTTCACAGCAGGTATGTGACAAGATAAGGGTAAATATAACCGTCTGTCTTGCATTTTCAATATGCACATTTAAAATGAAATGCCTATGACAAAGTTAAAACGTTAATAATAGAAATCATGATGAGTAATGCGTGTGAAGGAAACATTGGAACCAGGTGACATTTTTGTTAGAAATGATGAGATGTAAAAGTATTGGTATTAGTTTCTCCTTCCATCCCAAAGTAGGCTTTGAAGAAGAGTGTGATGTCATAGGGAAGTGGATCTCGGATCAATCAATCATGAGAAAACAAGTAGAGGAAAAGTTTACGAGTTTTGGAGCAGACAACATTTACAACACAAACTTGATCCATTCATTCATCTTCCCTGAACATCCATCCATCTTTCTTTCCAGCGTCGCTTACCATCACAAACTTGTATGCTTATTTTGAACAACTTGTGACTTGACTTGTTAGAAACATATCTACGATTTTATGTGTATTTATGTCGATTATAGAGGATGCATATAGGGTAACGCTCTACTTCTATAAGTATTTATTATATGAGTTGTATCTACTAGTTTTTAAAACGATCTGAAAAAAGTACAATTCCTTTCTCGGCATACCTCAGAGCAGTTGTAGACTGGACAGGCTACATGTACTTGATACGATGTGTACAAAACGAGGGATGATGAAGTTGAAGGGTCTCTTCGGCCATCGTCAGCTTTCAAAAAAACCAGTGCAGTTTCAAGTCAAGTGACATAAAGACAGAGATGATACAGAAATAAGGGTAAAGACAAGCATTCCCCTCCCTCTCTTTGTATCTCAATTTCTATCTAAAACATTCATCTATCTATTTTCTCAAAACTGTTAACTTTGTTACTTTTTTCGAGAGCAACTTCGCCTCTCGCATCCCATCCATCCCACACTTACCACTTGTGTAGAAGCAGAGAGAGAGAGATAAAAAGAGGAGCACCTTTTATTACCATTTTCCTACACAGATGCAGACCTAAAATCTAAAAAAGAAGTGAAGAATCGTGCACAATTTATAGATACACATGGTCGCTAACATCTTAAGTTACCATTTTTTATGTTCTGTTCTGATTTTCACAATCTACTCCAACTCTTTTAAGTTAGGTGACTTCTTTTTTTCTTTGCTTGCTCACTTGTTTATTTCACTTTTTCTTGTTATTCATTCCTTCAAACAATAATATAAACAGTTTACCTTTTTGATGTGACTTTTACAGCCGAGCATTGGTTTATTACTTTTACTCACCTTGTTTTTTTACTTACTGTGTGTGTTACAACTTTTTATAAAAATCTACAGATAACACACCATATTGACAAAGATCAGCGGAGTATTATAAGGATTATGTGATGTGCTATTTGGCTTTGCATTATTGCTTTTTTTGCTGCTGCTGCTTCTTGTAGTGAATTCGAAACCTGAGTATCAACTTGAACTGTAATTTACTGTAGGTAATATAACATAGTCATGAATTTTCCACGCTACTCTGTTATTTTTAATGGATAAACAAATATTGTCCAAATGTTCATGCCAGTTCAATCTAAAATGAATGATCACACTATAAAATACGAGCGTTTTGTACAAAAACAAATCCTACAAGACTAGTATACCTACAGGTTGCAAGAATCAGGACCGAACCGAATAGTCTAAATATAATGAGATTTTATTTCTTTGAAAATAATAAAAATTGTACAAAGTTATATTATATCATTGTTGTTGTGTTTGTTTGACGTATAGACATGGACATGCACAACGCATTCACAAGACATCGTTTTTTTTTTTTTTGATCTGATGCATTACTGAGTGGACTGAGTGTAATGTATTGTATAAGAGGAAGATAGAATAGCGGAGATGGTTTTTGTTGCACACCATAACTGAGCTAATTAAAACATGGCCCCGGGGTTATTGCGCTGATAAAACATTTCATTTTCAGAAACCGGATTTTTTATTCCTTTTGTTGTTAGCTACTGTCCATAAAGTTTTGTTGCACATTATAATGTGCATCTTTTCACAGACAAAGTCTTATATCCATGTGTTTTCTCTCCCTTTGATATGCACATGTTTAATAATAATAAAAATACTAACAATGTGCGTTGTCTTGTTAAAGCTTATTTTTGCAAAGAACAAGCGATTAAAAATGCAATAAAAGTGCTCTTATGGATTTTCAGAATCATGAATTTAAATTTAAAAAAAAAAAGTTCATTTTTTTGTTCTTCAGGTAGACTCAAAAATATAAGAACACGGTTGATGTATTTTCTTGATTTGGAAAGGTGACAACAATGTACATTGACTACAACGTCGAGAAAGAGACGACGACACGGCGCTATCTTAGGGTTTCGAGATGTGGTGCATGTAATCATAAGAGAACAATTGCACTAGATTTTTACTAGTCAATGTTCACAGTTGATGTGGAATCATGAACATCTTCAATTTTTATGTCACATTTTTTGTATATCAGTAATGCTTGCCTTCATTTCACATCAAACATGAAAAAATGAACCTTATTTTTTGTTGTTCTCTGGTCCGACGCAAGAAAAAATTGTGTAAAAATAAAACTGGTGACGACAATGCAATGATGAAAAAGTTACTCGACGTGATTAATCTAAGGTGGGAAAAGTGACTGAACCATATATTCAGTGTAATCAGATCAATCAACTTTTTCCAGTTTGACAGACTGTAAACGAAAAGGAGTGAGTGTGATGGAAAAGAGGTTGTTGGAGATGGAGAGTGTGCCCTGTTTTTTGAGAGACTGGAAGAAAGTTTACAACGATTCTTTGGATTTTATTCGATAAATGATGGGTAGGGAAATGTACAAGTCTTGTCAATGTCTAGATACATGACCATCAACTGATTTTAACTTTTACAAAGGAATCTAAAGACTAAGGACAAAGATATGTCCGAAGGTTTTTTTCTGTAAGAAATAATCTATTTATCTTCATACTTGTTATCACCATCATTTCGTCTTTTAACTTACCTTTTCTGGATATTTTGAGTTTTTATTTTTGGAAGCATATCTACTGAAAAGTGTAACTGTGTAACACAGACTAATAAGAAAAATTTCTTAAAAGAAATTAATGCAATGTAAAAACGGCAGTGTAACATTAGCCGTGATACCTGTCCATTAGGAAAGGAGCAGTTGCAAATTTTTCTGAAGTTTACATTTAATTTCGTCGGCTTTTAAGAAACTTTCATACTTTTAAAAGATGTATTCCGGAAATAAGGCAACATGGCATGGCATACGGCATACTATTTACATACACACTACTAACAATATATTGTATATATACATTTTCGTTTTGTTTGAATACACCGAATTTTGATTATTTAAATGCAGGTATGAAGCAGGTATGGTTGGATGAAAAATGAAAGCATTTCAACATGAATTTCGTTACAAAAAAATAACGCGCTACTTTAAAGATAATTTTCCTCATTATACATGCACGTACAGCTGTGTTGATATATCTGTCAAAGATAATCTTCTCTTTTGATCACCAAATGTAAAAATCATCATCCCCAGTCCAGTCGTAAAATGGAGAACCGGAGGATCTGGATCGGATAGCCTTTTGAAGATTAATCAGGAAGTTAACCAATGATGGCAATGGGTATCCTACATCAAAGCACCTGATACTTTTTTATGTGTTTTTAGTTTCAGACGGTATGGACGCCGCCTTCATAGAAATATTTTCCCTAAAATGTCAAACATATATTTCATGTGTTTTAAGTGCGATTTCTAATATTAGTGAAGTGGCTGAAGTAATATTATCAACAATGTGTAAGACTGCAGATTTGTATTGGTGAAGGAATAACGTGGGAAACTTTAACCCATTTTTAAAAACTACATGAACATAAACGTTACGGCGATTGAGACAGTTGCAACTTTAAACTCATCTTGTCGTTGACGTCGTCAGTTATGTATACTTTGGCCTAAAAATAATAGCCGATGTGAATCAAGATAATATTCCAGTAAAGAAGAAAAAGGATACTGTAACTACTTAATTCATTTGACATTTCAATTCTAGTGACCTAAAAATGAGTACGTCCATAAAATGAAAAGGAGGATCTGGACATGTGAATAATGTACATAGTTTATATTCGTGATATTTATGCCTTAACATCATCACCGATAATAAAACACAGTCTCAAAAAGTCACAAGACAATACAGAAAGGGGTTCCTAAACGAGAATGAGTTATATTTGTGCTTGATAGCTTCAAATGAGACATCGTCTTTAAAATTATCGTTTAAAAAGTAGTAAGTAGATATTTTTTCAAAAGAAAGAAATTAAAATTATTGCACACAGGTTAACATTTTTTGGAAACAAGAAAAATATGGTTCTACGAGCGAAAGACAATAAGATTCAAAGGTGTATATGTATCCATACACGCATCTCATAATATCAGGGATGATGCTAGATAGACAAAGCTGTTGATGATCTTGCTACCCTTTTCTTCTCTCTTTTTACTTTTTGGTACTTTCCGGCAAGTCGTTAAACAGTCTACACGTCCCTAATCTACTTTTACCATCAACAAGTTGTCTCTTTGCTCCAGAAGGAAAGTATGAAAATAAATCTAGTTATAAATAAAACCCGTCTGAAAGTAAATCTTCTGGAGAGAGGTGCTGTGCAATAAAAACTTGGAAGACAATGGTTTTATTCTAAAAAAAACTAAACTTCAAAACCACGAAGCTAGAACTTTTTTTATTTTTTAAAAGAATTTTCAAAGTTTAAGAATCATAACATCTTAAATCTAAACTACTCTCGTACTTTTGTGTGGTTGATTATTGATGATGCGAAAGGATAGTGTGATAGTAAAGACTAAATGATGTGGGACCGGAAGCATTCCTTGTAATAACTGTCTCCGGTTTTTCTTGTGATGTACAATGAAGTAAACTCATACAAAAGGAAAAAAAAAACTAAACGTGTTATCAAAGCATCCATGTCAGATATAGAATATCTTGTTACAGGAACAAATGTATTTTATGTTTATAGTTTTCTTATATGCGAATAATATGTGTGCATGTGCCTTGTATTTGTGTAGAATCTAAAAGGTTTCATACGCAAATACGTTACGTCTGTCAAATAAGTGGATTTTTTAAAATATTACTCATTCATATCTGATGTACAAACTAAAAACACAGGTTGTGTGTGGTGGTTGTAATTAAGTATATGTACAGTTTAAAAATCTAATACAAGCAGATAAATTAATCTCTTTTCTGCATTTTTTAATGGTCAACATTCATACACCTGCATATTTCTTGTTTACTCACTTTCTTTGCATATCTACACCAACTGTTTGTTGTCTGAATTAAATATTTTGAATTTTGATCTGCATTGGTGATATGCTATTATAATAGTTTTAAATCACCGACAGATATTTGTACTAATCTCCGTTTGCTCTGTGCCAATAACCTTTTTGATTTTTTGAACTTTTCCACTTTAACATGTGCTAACAAAATTCATTGATTTCATATCTCCCCTCCCTGTTGTCTGATGCATTATTGGGATCTGCAAACTAAATTAGAATATATTTTATCTCTTAAATCTTTCAAACAGAATGAAAACAGAATTGCCAGCATTATCATAAAAAGACCCAACTAAAATTAATGCAGAACAATATCGTTTATTTTTGTTGTTATTATAAAAGTTTAGTTAGAGAGTGAGCTTTGTGTAATATTATTCGGTTTAGTAGCAAGTGCACATTGCTTACAATATAACGTACTTTTTACTTTTACGTAATATGTACCATGAAGAATACAGATGAGGAGAAGATGACTGAGCTTGCTTACAAGTTTGGGACCCTTTACTTCTAGTAAGTGATCATAATTCACAAAGAATACTAACATGAATGGAGCCTCATATACATAATCTTTGAAAGGTTTATGATGCTCAAGATTACAAATACGCTAAGCTGTCATTGAGTTTGTTAGTTTACATTTTAGATTTCTGTCAATCCGATCATAATTATGAATGAAAATGAAACTTGTTTCCCTTTTTACTTAACCCATTTACTACAGTCAAGACAATGTTTGCTTGTTACACATTTTGTTTTTACTAGACTTGTCTGCTGAAAGTACTTTTGCTCTGTATTTTTTCGTCTAGTGATATTGTAAAACTGACGATTCTCCTGATGATGAGTTGGGTGAAAGACTTTTCATTTTCACATTCCCCCATAACAAGATACGATAATCTGCATAAATGTAATCTTAACAAGTGTTCTCTTCTGTCTTGTGCTTTTATCTGCAGTCTGCGAGGTAGGATTTTCATTACTTGAGAAACTGGTACTCTTGAATCGATATGTACAATTCATTATTTTTTACTTCATTACAACTGTCCAACGTTTTCATCCGTACTGCACACGCAAAGTAATGAGACTCCAAACCCAGACTTTAGTATTATTATAAGCCATAAGATTATTGTAGAAAGCTTATGATTGAAATTGAAAATTGTAGAAACTAGTAAATATATTAGGTAAACCTTTCACTGCTTATGTTACTGCGTACTACCTTCCCTACTCACTGTATCTCATCTCAATACTTATATTATTGCATAACTTTTGAGATGAGCATCAATTTTAAATTTATGAAGAAAAGGATTTTTCTCAGTGAGAAAATGGTTCACATGCATGTCATCATTTTAGAGTTCATAAGCACAGTTTAAGTGTTGAGTACGCGTTGATTTTTGTAAGACATGTCCTTCTACACAACTTCTTCGTGGCTCCTTTAGTTTTTCTTACCTTTTCATATTTTATTACACTACATTTTCTTTATCTACTCGTCTGCTTAGATACAAACAAAAATGATAACATCCACTCGTAAATTATATCATTGGAAAGAACTCACAATGCATAGAGCAAATTTATCCACATAACTTTTACACTGACAGATTGGTTTTAAGGTTTTTGGATTTATATGTATTGTCTGAGGAAATATGAATGTTTGTTGTGTTGCCTGCAAGAACTTATCTTTGTTCTTTTTGGTTAAATTTTGTTGAAAGATTTAATTTTCAACTTAAAGACACAACACAGCAGCAAAAATTGTTTGCTTCCTCTCGAGTGTTTAGAGTTTTAAGTTTTTTTTACTTTAGCATGTAGTAAAGTAGCAGTGCAGACTGGAAGATTATCCAAAGCATGCATACAATATGTATATGTGTTCAATGGACCATATTATTGGGAAATAACGCCGCTATTTGTTTCACTGCTAATTTCTGACTTCCCTTTTGTAGTAGATATGCTGGTGTGGTAGATTCCGTCTTAATGCTTCACTTCGACATTTTAACGGGTTGGATGTCTCTGAAATCTGGATGTACGGAAGTTCTGAATTCAGTACTTTCACCGTTACCTAATGTTCAATTGAACATAGAGAATGAAAGATTTTCATGTACACATTTTCACAAGCATCGTAAATTTTCAAACTTTTCATGACTTTACTATGATTTTTTTAAACTGAGATATTTAAAAATTCAATAATCAATTACCAATGTGTATCGAATCCGAAAGCCAGAACACCTGGTCAGTCAACAAGCCTACTTTTATTTGAATTATCTTATTATCGATTATACTAAAGCAGTAGATGAAAAGCAACTAGTTTTCGAATTAACATTTGAATGTACAAAATTTCATTTAAAAAAATGATGAGCGCACCTATACAGATTCTGTCTTGAGCACCCAATCGTATTTTTAATCATATACAGTTTCTTCGAATGAGAAGTACTCATACTTGTGTAACTGTTGACAGTCAACATTATAAATATTCATGAAAAGTGCAACAGCCATATATTTTATGCATCTTTTTTCAAACGTCATTTGTAAATGAGAAATACAAGAATTATGACGCAGCAAAGTCATAAGGCAAATATGAATGTTCTTCGTTGTAAGTATTTCATTTTAAAATTATATTTTGCTTAATATTTTGTTTGTACGAGTACTACTGGTAAGCAAAGCCCCAATGGACGTACAGACGCATGCCAGAACGTAAATAAAATATTGGTTTTTCTACCATTCTTCAGAACTCGCATGAGTAAACATTCCTCCCTTACTTAAACAACAGTACAGGTTCCAAATAAAATGTATACACTTCTTGTTTCCCTTTTATCCTTAAATTTATGCGTGTTTGTCTAGGAAGCTATAATGGGATGGATCCCTTTATCGTCCGAAATCCGAATAAATTGATAAAGCTAGAATGCACCTCATCACCGTAAATTTTAAGCAGATGCAGTACAAATACAGATCGTGGTATATTAGAATATGTAAGAGATGATGGTCGGATAAATCTCTTCATATTATTAAAAGTACTAGTTTTAGAAACCCTCCTGTCAATTATAAAGCGAAACTGCTTTCCAATTTCAAAACGAAACGTATACAAAATTTAAAAGTAAAAGTCCATGCCATATTTTGGATAGAATCTTGAACCAACTTGCAACAAAATGCTAAATCCGACCACACTAGTGTTATGTGTGTTTTTAAATTTGAATTAAATTATCTCTACTGCTTGGGTAATATGTGGTCAAATTAAACGAACTTGACTTTGGCAATACCCTGGAGAGTCCATAATGATAATATTATGTATATTTTATTGAAATAATGATGATGTACAAAGATGGTGACAATGATAAGCAATTTTAATGAAGTTGGTCATCAATTTATAAATTCATGTTTTATGATGTTGTGTATTATGCTCAATGTAAATTAATCACGGAGGGACAGAAGTCAAAAATTGGGACTTGTAAGTTTTTTTTTCTGTTCCAAAAAGATAACAAACAAATGCTAGACCAGACGTAGACACCACAACAGCTAAAAAAGCTCATTTTTGTTACTGATAAAATATATGTCTTTTTTGTTTTTGTGAAGTCCCTTTCTCCGTACCCAACTTGAGGCAACTTGTTAAAAAAATCAGAATATTTTTCAAAGTATCTTTTCTATTCATATACGCATTTATAATGATCTCCAATAACTTAATCTGCAGCTTGCACAATACATATATGCACTTCAATTCCATTCCGCACCGTGAATACAAAAAGTGTCCCTTTCCTTCACATTAAAATGTAATGATCGTTCAGAATGTGATTGCCATTATGGTCGAGTCAGTAATCATAATACAGCTTAATTAGGTGGGCCAGACCTAACTGTTCACCCAGCTAATTTTGAATGAATCGTCACAGCAGTAAAAAAATCTTTACGTGACTTGATAAGAGACATTAAAACGCTCGTGGTCTCAGTCTCAATGTGTGTGCGCTTGGTGGACCCCCTTTTAGCATTTCAGACCAATACGAAATAAAACACTTGCACTCATGTTTTTGGTTTGTGTGTGCAATTACCAGCTCAAACTCAACATCACATTTACAGCACGTACCTATTTTTATCATTTTTATTCGTTCTTTTCAGCAGAATAGTTTTCAGTGTTTAACAATTTGACACGGAACAATTTTTACTCAAAATGTCTAAAGCTACCATAAGGTTACTGTAACAAATCATTTCGCGTAAATAAAGTTTATTTTTGTTTCCGAATATTCGAAAATAGACCACAGAAAACTTCAAAACAATGGAATATATGTAGCACAGCATTACATTTCATTTGTCCTGTCAAACAACCACCAGTACCAGTCCGGCCGGTAGAGAAAAATATCGTGAGGACTTTATAACCGTCATCAAGTTACTAATTATACCTTACAAGTCCATGGCGTGGTGTGACCCTTCCTTCACTTCTCGTATTCTAAACATGTGGTTTTCCTTGTTGACCATATGTTTGTTATTCTTCTCCTCATCTTTATGCTTCTCTGCATCTTTGTTTCCCTTCACGCACCGGCTTTTTTCGTTTGTTTGTGACTTTATTTAATGTGCCGTCTATCTCCCTTTTTGTCCATAAAATGCGATGTTTAAAGCAAAGTAAAGATATGATTACTAACTTAATATTCTCGTGCTTTCCTTTATGTCCCTTTCCATTACGGACACAAAGAAATTCATTCCGTAATTGTGTTTCACAACCTGTCTCACTTTCCCCCGTGTACTGTGTATCTTTGCAGTTTTGGTAATAGACATCACCAAAACTTGAACGTATGAACGTATATACGAATTTGATACCATCGCCGAAAACTTTTGTATGTGGGTATCAATCCCGGTGAAATCTTTACTGACCTCTTATGACAGTTCTAAACAGATGACATGGGAGACCGGGTGCCCTTTGTGAAGTTCGATACTTCATCATTCCGTAAACCACATCAGTAGACCGTGGCAGTTTACCATGTTCAAACATTTTTTGCTGTGTAAATGCTTTCAAAAACTATATAAACGTTCCGTTAATGAACCTGGGCGCCTCTTGATGATCATGATGTTAGGATATCCATAAATGGACACATTCAAGGTATAAAGATACATTAATATAATAGCATACATCATAGTAAGTCGGCAAAGTTGACAAATCTTAATGTATCTCTTTTCTCTGAAAAAAAATCTTAGCTTCCCCAACAAAATAGATATTATACACATGCGTGAAGTTCGTGGTATAACCTTTATATCTTTTTACAAGACGCTCCACCATTTTTCGGCTTGAATAATAAGAATTAAGTCATTTATCTCGGTTTAATGCACCATAAACTCAGTAATGATCTTGGTCAATCTTTCCGACAACTTTGCGGTAGTATCTGGAAAGATGTGCTTAGCGAAAACAACACTTTTCTTGTGCATTTTTTTAACACTACCAAAAAGCCGAGTTGAGTAGTAAATATATCAGCTAGTGGGAATAATGATTAATGCCAAGAAAAAGCTTGAAGACTTGAGGCTTCATAAAAAATGATTCAATGAACAAGTTAGTTTGAAGCAATGATTTTGTGTGGTGTCAAATACTTGGTGTCTTCTTTCATCATCCTTTCAACTCAAAAGTGACAGACAAAGTTACCAGACAAATACACAAAATAAGCTTGTATTCAACCTGAGTATGTTTTCGTTTTTATGTATATCAGCGTATAACGTAATAAATATTCCGTAGAAATGCATAAATCGGCATACCGCATCCAGTTATGAGATGATGTGCTGACGCTTCCTGTGAGACGCAGGGAAAAACTTATTTTCAGTGTTCCTTTTCTTCTTATTCCTTACGCCAAAAAAGAAGCCCGCACACACATCTCACCCCTTCTACACGTTTTTGTATTATTGAGTAATTGATGAGTAATGACAGTAATTTTTTTATTTTTTATATTCCAAAGTATACGGCTGAAGATTAAAAGGAGCGAGAATACATGGTTGGAAATTCTGGCAACGAACTTCTATGAGACTTGCGGCAGTGCATTGGAATGTCTGTTTCTCTGTCGTTTCAACTCCACGATTGTAAGGACATTGAAGAAAAAGCTATGATCCTAAACTAGGTATCCTAAACATTACGTGTATCCGTCTTTACTACTTTCCAGATCCATTTCTGGAGTCATGTGCACATAAAAATGTGTTGTGACTGAAGGAAGCACAAAAGGTGCAAGGCGAAAACGAATTCTACCAAGTTCCGAGTGTCACATGTGTGCCTAATTAATTCCTTGAAGACAGATTGTTAGAAGTTGGAATGCATCTTGGTTTCCCCCATACATAATACGATACTGCGGTTTAGTCAAGAGAAAAACAAACTTTCCATAATATCTTTAAGTTGAATGAACGTGTATACTCAACTTAAATTTAAATGCATATCTTATCCTTAGTTCAATTTACATTAACTTTTTGATCACGAAGTGTACATCCACAGTCAATAAGAAAAGTTAACAGTAACTTTATTGAAATACTACCAATTTTCAATGACAATTACAGTGTTAAAAAAATAACTTAGCTTTTGGCAGGTATCACAAGTTTTTACAGAAAATAGTATGTGTATGTGCACTTTTTATTCTTCAAATCTTTAAAAACCTCATCATCAGTAAACAGCAACCATGTATCACGACATTGAGAAAGGAAACAGAACAAGTGACGAAAAATACCAAAATCTGTAATTTTGGTTGTCTTCGTCATCCTCGCT
>JAQIWN010001589.1:0-19701 GCA_034699025.1 Entomobrya cf. arborea Gr-Col-00668
CGCATTTGGAAGCGCGCTATACATGACAAAAGAAAGGCGCGCGCCATATTCGGTTAGTTTTTTCCGACACTGTACATGCATATTTCGTCTAACGCTTTTCGTCAAATATATATGTACGTTCATATTTCGTACATATTGAGTTTTGCATTAACTCCAGTTGCAATCGGTTGGTAATGGTGTATGTCAATCTTTTAGTCCAACCTGAAGAACTTTTTTGAGATAAAAGTCGCTTCTGATCTGTCTCATATCTCCCTCAACGATTTTGAAACACCCTTGGACATATTTTCTTTGGAGAAAATGAGAAAAGTTTGGCATTTCCAAAACTGTGCCAGCCGAGCCATCAATAATAATCACTACAAAGAGTGTGCATGATGTGATGTGTTCGTCATCTATTACTTTTTCCAAATGAGCAAAAGTCAATAGAACAAAAAAATGAAAAAAGAGAATTAAGTATTTATGTTACTCAGCTCAGAGAGCTGGAATTTTTTGCATGCACGCATCTGTAAAAGAAACTTTTGAGCTGGTAAACACCTCCGTATTTTCCCCTCATTTATCATGAAAGTATATCATCATGAAATTTGTCGTACCTTGAGTTTCTTTGGTATTTCGTTCCCAATTCCTTTCACTTTTACTTGCACAAAGGTACCCAGTTGGAACATAAGGTACACACCTCAAGATAAAAGCTTTTGTCAGATTGAGACACCTCGAGATCTAGCCTTCACTTATTTTTTTTGTAAGACTTAATTCAATTATCCTCAAAGACACTGCACCTGAAGGTTGGTTACATTTTCCCTATTTCTGGCAGTACGCTCATGATTAATTTTATGACTTTTTTTGCATTAAAAACTGAATCAATATTTTTTCATTCTGTTTATGTTGTCCTTGTTAATAATTAATAATTATACACTTTGGTGACTCAGAAAATGCACTTTTACTAATTATTGTTCAAGAAAGTAATCAATATCATACTTTTTATTTTCATGACATTCAGCACAAACACGACGTCCGATCCAGTTGCACTCAGAATTTTAGTTGCGGTTTTATAAAACTACTTATAAACTCCGCTCTGCACAAAAGTATAATTTGATATGTTCATATTCTCAATGTAATTTCTGGATGAGTGGTTTTGAATAATAATTCCAAGAAAGGGACGCAGCATCGTGCAACGCAGAGCAGTGTGCTTATATTTGATGACCTATTTTTGCACAAAAGATTGTATACTTCTGTGTCATTTAACTGTAAGAAAAGTCTAAGGAAGCACGGAATGAACAATAGCAGAAAAGTAGAAGCAGACATGACTTTGAATTGGTCTGGCACAACAACGGTGAAGGAAACACGATATTGGTTTGGAAATTGGAAATACAGTAAGGAACTATTACTGTACCAGATATTTTTATGTATGTATGTATGGATGCATTACCGAAGTTGACATCACTTTTACATTTGTTGGGCTGCCAATCCGAATATAATATCTAATATTATAAAGGATACAATAGTAAAAGAATATGCTGCAATACGTCAACTTCCTTTTTTTGTGAAGTCACACTTCTACATTGAATAGACATATTGTTTGTCATAAATACCACTACAACGTTCCAATTCCATCAAACTGTGATATGTGATATCACAAAAAAAGTCCAAGTATAATAGACGACCGGTAAAGAAAATCACAAGGACGAACAGTGGAGAACCCAATTTCATGGTTAAGACTACGTGTTGGCAAATACAAGTTAATAGAATTTTCTGTCTTGTCAGATTATTGTTTCTACTTTCATCTTGTCCAAAAACAATTTTATTTTATCCGAATGGTTTTGTATCTTGTGTCGTTACAAGCGAGCTCGTATTTTTAACTTGTTTTTGCCGACTAAACCACTTTTTGCTTTTATAAAAATTTTACGTTTGAGAAATATAAGGGTACGGGTTGTTGGGCTTTGAAACATGACTCGCGTATGTTGTGTCATTTATTTAAAATGAAAAGGTAAGGGTATTTGGTTTCAGTTGAAATCAAGGCAAGATAGACATGACAGAGAATACTCGCAGCAATCGGCTTATTTACTTAATGCCTAATTGTCTGCTGTAAATTAAAGAGTGTTATAATTGATAACATGATCACGTGGTACGTCTGCTGTGAAAGAAAGTACATACATACATATGATGGTACATTTGAGATCCTGAATTTAGATTCAATATCTTAGCAGTATCTTTAGTTGTCTGTATAATTTTAACTAACAAGTATAGTATACTATTCACAGATTATATAGAAGGTAAAAAGATAGAAGAAATGTTTTCCCGGTATGATTACTACATTGTTATTCTGTTAAGATAATTCTTCAAAGCTTCTGAAATATATGTATTGTGTGTACTTGACTTGATCCGTTTCACGAAACTCGTTTCTTGATTCTCAGTCACATACTTTGTATAATTATAGCAGCTCAGGGACAAGAGTGGCAGAATTTTGTAAATGTGCTCGTGTGTCGTGTCCTAAAATCCTTCTTGAAGAGAAAAGGATTAAACTTTGTTGAATGTAATTAAAGAAAAAGGATAGAAGTGGTAGTAGCTCTAATAATCACACAAGTACTAGGAAAAAGGCATTAGGCCATGTGCAACAAATTCATATGCAGGTGTAGTACTTTAAATTATAGTAAGATGCCTGTTAATACATACTCATATGATATATTTTTTTTTGTTAATCTAACAGGGTATGCGGAAACTGGAAAGACACTTAATTTTCAACCTCATCATCTGATGACTTTAGAAAATTTTAATTTTATTCCATTAAAGAAAGTAGTCAAATAACCTCAAGTCACATTCTATTTATATTTACTTTTCCCCTTAAAATCATCATCATTATCAGACTGACAACATATACTTGAGTACTCCTACTCCAGAATCATAATTCAAGATGCCTTGCCACAATATAGGCACATGTTTCCGTTTATGTCACCCCTACCATCATATACGTACTTGTTTCTCTACACGAGCTTCTCTTTATTTATCTGTATTACTTTCGCAGACTGACTGCAAAAGGATTTTATAAAGTTATTCTCGCTCTTCACCAACCTCCTTGCTCTTCACAGTAAAATCAACATACAAAGTGAAGAATTTTTAAAGTGCTCTCACTTTGTCCATATTACTGTGCACGAACTTGAAAATATTTTCTCCTGTGAAAGATCCCCGCGTTATAATCACATCATCAAAGGGAAAATATTATCATCTAGTGTGGAAGCTCCAACTATAATTTAATATCATCTATAAATTCTATGTAATGGCACTTCTACCGGTACTCATCCATTATTGCAGAAGTATCCTCACTTCGATGTAATTTAGTCAAACAGTAATACATTTTGAAACCATGCATCTATCTGGTGTTCAGCCGCATTTAATGAATAAATGGATGAGCAAACACATCACAAGGCACATGTGCATCACATATTGTATTGATGTGCAAAACAGGAAAAAATATAATCCAAATGCTGCGCAACAATCTACTTGTAGAACCATCGGGAAAAAAATGAAAGTAAAAAAATTGCTGAAGAGAAACAAGAACAGCTTGAAATTCGAATGACCCCAATATACAGGTCAGTACATGGCATTTCTACAGTATCTTGCATTATAAATATGCAGGGATTTTTTTTGCATGAGTACGCTCAATAAGCTATGTTTACACTACGAAATCATTGCATCTATACACATATTTGGATTGGGAATGACTTTACTCTGTTGAATTAATAAGTTGGTGAGCTACGCAGTTTAAAAGTAGTGCCTAACTTTTATACCCGAAAAATGCACTCAAATCTGTTCCCCTATTTTTAATATTCCAGGAAGAAAGTAGATTGTATTAAATTATGGAGAGGGATGTAAGCAAATGTTGTAATCAATATTGGCCCAAATGCAACATGTTCTGAGAAAGCTAGAACGAAGCCAAACGTGTGTGTGCTATGGACTACAAGAAGTGTTTGTAAATCATCCGAAGTTCGTAAGGCTTCTCTCTTTAAGGCTAAGTGATACTATTAGAATGAAAAGAAACTTTTTTTTACCGGTGAAAGTTATCAGTAGAAATAAAACTCGCAGTAAAAATGTTGAATGCATAGGTGGTCGTCAATTTACATAAACGAAAGTATAAATCAGCAAAGGGAATATCTTTTCTTGGCGTTTACTTTTTCATTTTCAATCTTTAAAAAAAGTTTGCTGAAATGAATTGAGTTTCTCTCTTTGTGACTTGTTATATTTTTTACTTTGTGCTCGTAAAGTCGGTTTTACTATTGTTAGTGTATGACTCACTTATTGTTTGGAAAATGCTTTTCTTTCTTCAATGATTTCTGAGCGAATGTGCGAAGGCTACCATATAAATGAAACTGACGTAAAAAAAGAAAGAAAGTTTTAAGGTTGTCGAGGACGAATCAAATCTTGAGTTGTGTAGTATAATAGTAAGTATAGAAATCATAATGTTGCTTTACTACTATTATTCTACATGTATTAACTAGTAAAACTATTACTGTTCAAATAGTAGGCAATAATGGTAGCCATATTTACTTTTGATAGCATATGCTATGATAATGGTAGTACCGAGAAGGGAAACTGAGACATTTGGAGAAAAGTATTAGCAGCAAAGTAAGCGCATTTCTTTTACTATTTTACTTTCTTAAATGTTCTTCAAGCATGACTGTTTTCAAGTTTTCCTGTAAGTGCGTGCGGGTGTGAATGCGAATGTGTGAGTTCAGTTGAGTGAATTTGTCCAAAACAAGAAATTCTTTCGTTTTACTGAAACACTGCCAAATGATGGATGACAGGAATGGACATCTTACATTTCCTTTTGAGAAAGTAAGACTTTTGTTTTTTTCCTTTGAAAGGCAGAAAAAACAAAGGTTTTCCGAAAGCCAAAAATCTTGTTCCTTCCTGCCAGCTCGCAGTGAAAGTAATTTTTTCTGTTTATTTTTGCATTGACGTTTTAGGTTCTTAAAAGTTTTATTAGACCATTTATAACATTGCATTGTGATTGTGTTACAATATGTATTTTTAGAGAGGCGCGAGACGTTAGAATTGAATGACAAATGGTTTCTTCCGTCGTTATTTTCGAGCTGAGTTTGTGTACTTCAGGATTTCAGGGATGATATATGAAGACAAACAAAAGTTTGTACATGATGTTTATGTTGTATGTATAGTAAACAAACACGGATATTATATGCATAGCAGTCCACATATTACGTCGTTAGTGTATTCACTGTTCGTATAGAGGAAGGAACGAAAGAAAAAAGAGCATAAATCTTTCCGTTTCCACAGAATGACAATGACCTGTAATGAACATTGAATTCAACTCATGCGGTTTTATCATCTTTTTTTGTTCAGTTCAAAAACTTGTTTCAAATGTGTTTTTGAAAGATAAAAACAAACAATGAAAAACTTCCAATTAGATATGAGGTAGAAATATTTTACTATTATGTTTATTCAATGATTAGAGCTGACAGAGCGGAGCATCGAATTCTTCTTTTTAGAAGTTCAGTCATTAGAACAGATTAATTAAAAACAATATTTTAGGTTGTGATGCATATCGGCTTCTGATGCCATCCATTAGTATCACAATTTTTTGGTAAAGGCTCAGTTTTTCTCCAACAAATTAAAATGTTGAAATGAACTTATTGATTTAAAAAAAATTGAACTTTTTAGCGCTCCTTGATTCAAAAAAATATTTTACTATACTTTTTTTAGAACGGATTGTATACAATTGTAGCATAAATACATATAATGAAGCAACCTCCTTTGTTATAAGTTTGACTTTACTAACCTGAACGCCTCCAGCTCCTACCACGTATAGTAGCTGTGTCAGGAATAGGGATGCAAGAAGGTTCATAAGGGTTGTTCCTGCAACGCTTCGTAGGTCCGAGAACAAGCTGTAAGAAAAAGAAACAAAATTTGACTTTATAGACAAATAACATTACTGATAAAATGACTTTATACTAATTTATAATTTTCGACCATGAGAAATTTTACAATGAGTTCTAGTCAAACATGCATGTGTAGTTATGTGCAAATCATGCTGAATCGTAATGATGCATGATGAAATATGCAACAATGTATTTGAAGCGAATTTTGTATGTCGATAACAAACAACAACTTTCCAATTTGCCTGCTTTTCTGTAAGGGCTTCAGATTTGGGAAACCCTAAAACAATACATTACACTGCGAATTTGTTGATGGATTTCTCGAATATGTAATTATTTCGGAAGGACAACATCGGCAAATACCTTACAACAACAATAATTGAAGATTTCATAATGGCAAGAGTAATCAAGCTGATTCTTTCATGATTTTCGTTCTAACAAGCACAAATCTAACCATATTGTGTACTTTGTTTTCACAGCTTTCTGAAAATGAATCCCACTTTCTGTAGTATAAACTATAAACATTGTTCATTAGCTTAGGAAAAATAATACGAAAACTGACAGAGAAATCTTTTTGTTAGGATGGAGAAACAAATACACAAAAGGTAAGGTAAACATGAAAGAAAATACGTCTGACAAACAATTTGCTTCATTCACAAACTGTGCCCTAATGAGAAAGTAAGAAAGTAGTAACTCGCAAATGTTACATCACGATTGCACGAAACAGACATTTAAGCCGATGGTAAAAGGCATTGTTTACCAAGTTTTATTCAAACTATGTAACGTAAGTAAATCACCAACGGGTTTGTTGGATTTTATTGTGGACCAAAGGTAGAAAGTAAATAGGTACATCGACACCATTATAATTCATAATTCTAGTTAGTAATCCTAAATTTTCATTCATTCAGGAGCCCGAGAAAGAGGGAATTGATAAATGCGTAGGAGTGAATAAGTAATAAGCACAGAAGAGAATGACGAACAGTTAAACAAATTAGCTTTCAAATTTAGAAAGACGTGAGACGTGACTATGTTTTGGATGTGCCAGTATGTTCTCCACTGATTTTCCGTTTTTCGTAAGATGCCCTCCGTGAATGCGATATCTTTAAACTTGAAACTTCAGCAGGCTATTCACTATTTAACATTTCATTTTCTTATGCTCATTCATATGCCTCTGTTATATTAGAGTACGCTTTATATTCTTTCATCATATCATAATCATGAAATATGGAAACTGGTGTTTGTTCAGTGCTTTGCTTTCCTGACGCTGTGATGATTACAAACGTGATAGTGATGATACTTGAATAAATAAACTGCATTATCCTCACATAACAGTATTCAACACTCGAATGCTTTAAAATTAATTCCATTTTGTTGCGTATTTACTTGATAGCTTTATTTCATTTGTATTTATACAGCTGGAATTTTACTTTTTCAGTCCATTCATTTATATCTTTCTCTTTTCCCCTTTTTTCTCCCCGCAACATTTCACCGAAAGATTTATGATATCTCAAAAATATGGCTTGTCATCGTAATCAACGCGTCATGATCTTCTACACAAGCCAGATTCAAATTGATATAACCTTCTGCTGTAGACCACCAAGGCTTCTTGGTACTTTTCACTTTCCTGCTTAGTCAAGTCGTTGGATGAAGCAGAAAGCACATTTTAAATGATATACTCACGTCATATTAATGCATATTCTTGTTGGTTAAGTGTACATATTTGTTTCGATGTGGTACTTTCCGGTATAATGGAAACATAAAAGGGATCCTAAAACTCGTATTTTGAAATCAGAGGGACTACACTACACATCATACTTTTTTTTAGTTTTAATCATCTCCTGGTGGGAGTTAGAATTATGTCTTGTTATTTTGAGCGGGAATATTAAATGTTTTACCAAAATGCATATTTTGTTTAACATGGGCTAAGAACAAAATGTACAAAAGTATTTTGGTTAGACTTTCTCCATTTAAATTCACCCAAAAAAAGATAAAAATAAAATGTCTGCTAAAGGCATATTGTATCTGTCAAGTCTTTTTCTACCGCTCTTTAGTATTCGCCATTATGTGCATAGTAGAAGCAAAGTACGACAAGCAGGAGCGTACTTGCTTTTATTTTATCACACTTAAAATCTTCATATTACATCATATCAAGACACAATGTAGACTTCCTACCACCTTCGCATCTCAGTTAAGTTATTTCTCGTCCCACGTTCCTTTTCTTGCTTAACTAACATGAAAATCTCATTAGCAAAAATAGGATGTCTCTAAGGAGTAGCGAATAAGGATACATTTCCTGCAACTTTGTGTACTTAACGAGAT
Source organism: Entomobrya cf. arborea Gr-Col-00668 (assembly GCA_034699025.1). NCBI lineage: Eukaryota > Metazoa > Arthropoda > Collembola > Entomobryomorpha > Entomobryidae > Entomobrya > Entomobrya cf. arborea Gr-Col-00668. Next base: position 8,199 of record JAQIWN010001589.1, read on the forward strand.
ATATTTTTTCATCCTCCCATGGATCTAATGTACGCGTCCTGGATCTACTGATACGGTTTACATAAATTTCCCAAGAAAAATCCTGACTCCCTGGTTTCGAGAAAAATTTAATGCTAACTACTGAGGGGACCTAATTTTTAGTTTTTATACTTTCCCGTTACGAAATCAAGTAATGTTTTCACTTCTACCCCAAAATCTACCGTTGCGTTATAGCATATTCAAGTAGCACAAAAATACACGCGAGCAATAAGCAACTTAAGTGTACACAATGATAAAAGAAATGGGACAGCAGGAAACCTACTTAAGAGCTACAGAAAGGGCTTTTTATTATTCTCATAGTACAAATTACCAGACGTTTGGTGAATCGTAGACGAATGAAGAATCTATTCCAATGTCAATGTTCCGATGCATTGTGTAAGGTAATCTAATGTGATAAATGCAAACCTTTGCTAAATACATGTAAAATGTGTTACAAATGATTTTTTTTTCATTGCAGTTGCAATATGGACAGACAAGGAGTGCCGGAAATTGAATTAGATGGAATTACTTTACGTGATGGTTTTTAAAATAAATAAAATATAAACTATTTCAATCTTGTAAAGTAAAACTAAGTAGTTTTTAGCTGGTTTGTTTGGTACGTCATACTTACACTAATGGAACGTTCGGTTCTCCAGGTTGTATTGTATGTAGCAGCAGATTTTAAACATTACAATTATGAAAAAAAGCTGTTACTTGGTAAAACAAGAATCATAATGATGACATGTCATTTACTTTTAGACAATGCAATCGCATAAGCGTGAACGAAGTAAAAAGCTCTATTGTCCTTTTATGTTTTTTAAATAATAGAAATCTGTCAGATGAATATTCTGTCCCAAATGATTAGCTAGATTCACTATAATTAGCAGTTTGGTACATTTTTCAAAATAATTACATCCAATTGCACATGTAACCACATGTCAATGATATGTTTTTCCTTTTTTGTTTTCAAACATGTATGCGATATGTTGTACTTTATGAAACTTTTATTACGACTTTAAATTCCATATTTCCTGTAATCAGCGGATATTCGTTTAAATCTGCTTTCGAATGAAGTTGAATTCATTGTAACACAATTATGTATAAGCCCAGGTTACACAATTTTGCAATATTTTCAACAGATATAGACAAAAAGGATATAGCAATGAATTTTACAATAAAATTAAAAACAATGTTCCAATTGTTTTAAAAATATTATTCACAATAATGACCATCGCATGGGAAGCAGATAAAAATGTATAGCCTTCATAATTATAATTACGGTAATCAACACAAAGTGTTGGAATAAATTTTGTTGAAAGACAAAATCCACAACACTATTTTAATGGAGCAACCTTCAGACCTACATAATGAGATTGCACGATGTAACGTTTGTTAGTTTTGAGTGTGATGCAGAGACAAAAGAGTGGGTACATCGGTGCCAGGTGCAAGTTGGGAAAACAAAGTCAATAAAACTGCTCGCCATACATCGCGAACATATTACAAATTTATTGGAGAGTTGGAAGTGATGAAAATATCTTTAATAGAAAGCCCGAGTTAGAATATTAGGAATTTTTTATAGTTTACGCCATCACATGCATACATAAAATCAGCCCAGCTTTTAGAGACAGCTATCAACGTTAACGAATAATGACACATCCTTGAAAAAACAGATAACATCCACTATCCTTGTAACATCCAAACATGCTCCTCAAACTGCACTGCAATTGTACAGTAATCAACATAATGGTATCTCGTATCGTACCAATCCATTCAATATGTGAACAAACAAAACCAACTTTTGTTGAATAAGTGGTGCATGCTTACTTCACGATCACTACCTAACACAAACTGCAAAATGTACCGTTAACTGTTGTAGGAGATATTCACGTCATGTTTATTTTGAAAGTGGTTTAAGCTGTCAGCACAAGTCAGAAAGCGAAGGAAATACAAACACAAATATACCAGCACAATGGCACGAAACTCGTAAGAGGTAGCACTATTGTAATACGACACGGCATATATGGAGAAAAGTTTGAAGGGAAAAACGGGAGAAGGGAAGTATGGAGGAAAGAAAGATTCTTTTGATTAGGCCTGTCATGAGGCAAGTAAACAAACTCGCTGCATTGCATTTATTGTTATACTGGTATACTTCCTTTGAGTAAAAACCATCGTTAGTAAGTTTATATGTTGTAGTATGAGGGCATTATGCCATAAAATATCTATAGATTCTATAAAGTTACGAGTCAGGACACGTTAAATCCTTTCCTTCCTCTTTGCTATCATGTTAGCGCATCTCCTTCTTTCCAAAAACCTTAACACACATCCAAAAGATTTCTGGCATGCTTTTATCGTCATATTGTAAAGTTGGTGTGTAAGTATTATGGAAGGAAGAAAGTATGGCAAAATAAATCCGCAAACATTATTATTATGAACAGTGTAATGGAATAATGAGATTATTAGCTTATCACGATCTTCTTGGAAGTCCTTCCTACTCAAAATATTTATCATACTTTTTATTAAAAAACTTTATTCATTGATTTAACAGGTAAGGCTTTATTGTTATCATTATTAAACTACAAAAGATGTAGCCGGAGGAGAAAGTTCTAAATTCTTTGGGAAAAAAAATCATTAGGGCCCTGCATGATTTAAATTGAAGCGGAATCTCGAAATTCAAACTTTCAATAATAATTACTCTTCTATAATTTCTGATTTAAGGATTTTAATTTTAATCTACATAAGTCAACACTCTCCGTTTTGACAGTCGTTTAAGGATTTCTGTATTTTTCCTTTAACTTTATCTTCTGTTTCCAGTAAATCTAAAACACTAAGATTGAGATACTGACTGACTATTTAAATAACTTTTTAATAACTATTTTCCAATTTATGTTTGCAAATTGCAAACACAAATAGTTTATTTCCCATCTGAGATAAGCCAGCATATAAATTATGTAGCTTATTACCTGAGTCAGATGCGCGAAGACCTGAAGACTGAAGATATTATAACTTTTAACTCAGGGATTCAGGCAGGAGCAAACTAGTTTTCATCATGTGTCTTGAGATTTTAGATGAAGTAAAATAAACAGTTAAGTAGTTTTTCATGCATACTATTTTTCTATCGTCATTTTTATTACTGTTTGAACCAGGCCACCATCTTAGTTTATGAATAAAAAGTTATTTTACTTTACAACGACAACAGTGACGGTATAAAACATAAAACATAATGTGCCACCATCTTCCAAACTTTCCCATAGTTTTTTCAGTATTCCCCATGTCAGCTTCGTTGTATGTTAAGAAATTATTTATTTTCCAGCCATTTTAACGCGTATACATATATTTGCGTCTGAGAAATACTGAACAGTGATAAAGTCTGAGAATGATGATGATAATGAGATGAAGCGAATGAAAAAGGAAAAGCTCTTAAAATGTGACTTTTAGGGTAAATGTTCTGTTGTGTCACAGTCACGGTGCATTTCGTACTGGTGAGAGTCAGGTCGCGTGTGTATTTATATATATTATGACGTTGATGACGACAAACGCTTGATATGGTAAGCTTACGTGATGTCCCTGCTTTCTTTCTTTACCCACACAATTCTTATCTCACCTGATAGACATCGACGAGAAAACAAATTAATGCGGACGGAATAATGAAAGTAGTTTGTTGAAGAAGAGAGGAAGAAATAGAAAGAGTGGAGGAAAAAGTTTTCTCTTCGAAACTTTCTAGCTGATCCTCGAAAAAGTGGTGGGGAAAGCTGCCTAGAATAATGATGTAAAAAATAAGAAGCACAACAGCCCTGTGAACCTCTGGTAGAAATACAATGTATGAAAATACACAGCACACCTTCATAATATTATACATATAAAGTGTAAAAAAACTTTTATACTTTGGGTTTGTAATAATAAATATAAAAAGGGTAGAAGAAATAGAAAATAAAAAAGTATTATATGTAGGTTGCTTTCATAGTTTTTTTTGTATATAATTTATAATGCAATGTAGTGCAGCTTTTCCCCTACCAAAAACTGTTTTTCATTTCTTGAAGAGGAACACAGAAGGACAAGTTATATGATAAAAAGTAAGTAGGGTTCCCTTACTTTTTTTTTTTTTTTTTTTTAAACTTGTTTTGGGATGCTGGTGGTGTGGTGGTGGTTATCGCTACTACTACTGGAGGGGAAACTGGAATAAGTGCTTCAAAGAAATTGTGAATAGTAGTCTAGATGTAGAACAAAATTTAGAAAGTAGTAATTGCACACATGCATAAGCCAAGATGGCTTCTGTTTTTGTAACCCATATACAATTATAGTTTGGCATGCTTTTTGTGGTGCATGTTGTGCTCTTAGGTTTGATTGTTAGTTATAAAGAGAGTAAAGAACGCTCCATTTTTAATGCAGAAGGGCTTATTGCTAAAAATAATATTATAGTTAATGCGTGTACGTGAGCATTTTACATAGTGCATGAATGCCTTTCTTTTTTCTCTCTCTTCCAGAATGTTGCTCTTCACTTGCTTCTTATTTCACTCATCGTCAGAGTCAAAACCTGTTGTACTTTGTACTTGGTTGCTCAGACCGAGTAAGAGCGGTCGCCATCCTGACATGGTATTTTAATAAATTTTAACTTTTTTCTAGTCACCCTCTACCTCTGTCTAGTGACTCATACTCATGAGGGTACATCATCATTCTATCATCGGGTAAAAATATCTCTTAGGATTTCTTGAGGTGACAACGACAACAAACTGCTGTCCTTCTTTGTCTCCAAAATCCCAAAAGGAAATTTTTTCTTATTGGATGGGCAAAAAAGGCCTCCTTGATAAAATTGTTCTGTTGTACACCTTTGTGTGTTCCTTACATATTATGAATAAATAATGCTGGTGCCTTGAAAACCGTTTAAAAGCTAAAGCGAAAAACGGAGGCTTTTATAAGAAGGGAAATAAAATGGGACTAAAATATTGCAGCACGTATTTATTTTGTCACTTTTTGTATACATGTACAAAGCAAAAAGAAGTAGCTACGAAGGAAAAAAAGTTTTAAAACGTAAATTAAGGCTGAGAGACAAAGTAAATCTCTCCAAAGTATTTTCCCAGTGGAAAAGATAAAATTTAATAAGACACTTGACGATTGGAAACTTTTACTCGACACCCGGAGAAAAATATTATTTAATTCAAAAGTTGGGTAAACAGCTTTTCGTTCTTTATCGTTATGCAAAAATCAAATATGTACAGCCCTACAGTTGACTTTCTCCACTACATTTTAGATTCTCCCAAGATTAGATTTGAGAATAGTTTTAAACTGAGAATTTTATGCGTAGGTAAAAAAGTCTAATGAGTGAAAGAGGTAAGAAAGGCGTGACACTCTTAACCCGCTCGCTTAAGATAGTAAAGTCATTTGGCTAAAAGATGATGTCCTGTCGTGACGTATTTTCTATGCATTCTAAATTTTTCATATTCTTTTCACTATGAATGTAAATTGAAATTCATAAAATAAAATGGGGACTCTTTCCATTAAATAAGACGATACAGAAAAAAAACTTTCATTTTGATTTCCCTAAACTAACATTATATCCGAATGTGTCTTGCTCTGCAGGACGTCCGTTTTCTCTTTCTCCTATTATCTTTTTCACTTTTATAATTCTTATAGCTATAAAGATAGATTTGCTAAACTGCGTCTCATCCTCAAATGTAATATATTCAGCTATTTTACTATATATATTTTTTACATGTGAGTACCATTATCCATTTAATGGCCACTAACATTGGTGTTTGAATTTACAAAAGATACACTCATTTAACTTATCATCTAAAGTTTAATCCATGTTTATCTCTCGTCGACCACCACTCTTTCACTCGCTTTTGTTGTCATTATCATAGAGTATACATAGGACAATTTCTCTATCATTATGAAATTCTTAGCAACTCTTGGGACCGTACTTTTGCGGATCAGTAAAGATAATGGGGACACACCAGGGGGTGTTTTTCGCATTCTACCTTTTCTCTGCATTGGAATCGTTATTACTTATTATTCATTCGCATTCTTGACAGCAAACGGAATAGTCACATTTCCAAGAAAGAAAACTGTGATGGGATATGACGACATCAATAATCTAGCAAAGGGCTCGGTGCGTCGTACGGCGGGGTCCCAGCAAGCCACGAAACTAAAGTAGCAATTTTTCTGTGGAATGATCCCGGATGTAGCCCATTCAGCCGCTACGCTAGAAAAGACAACAATTTCAGCAAGCCCGATTCCTGAAACTTTTTCTCTATCATAAAACTTAACTTCTGCATCTCTGAATGAACTGTTCTTGTTGTCTTTTCTGGTATGTACATAGTTGTTGTGGTTGTTGCTTGTTGAGTGAACCCTTTCCTTCCTTACTAAATTAAATTCGTGTGGTAAAAAGAGTATATGCACTACTTGAACTGACTGACTGACTGGAGTCTGTGAATTGGTTGCTGATGATAACCTTATATCCCATTTTCTTCATCTTGATGACTTTTACTACCCAAACATCGGGTTATAAAAGAGACAACAGCATTACTTGTTTGCTTTGTAGCCAAAGATCCAGACCACTTTCACCGCACATCATCCAAGTAATAATCATCATCATCAGAAATCCTTTTAACTGCTAGGTATAAAATGGGACAAGAGGCCACTGCTGCTGATGCACTAAAGATGACTGCCTTCCAGTCTCAATAAATGTAGATAAACCTATTTCACCATAGCTTACTCTTACTCACTATGTTTTAGACATCGCTGCTTTCACCCATTTCTTACTTTGTAATCTACCTGCAAGCAACTAATGACACAGAAAAACGGAAGATAAGAATATGTGGTCCTTGTATTAAAAGTGGTAGCGGTGAGAGACGCCGCGACAATCCAAATGGACTTCTTCTACCTGTATGACCGCTTTAGTTTAGTTAGGTACATGAAGATTCCAACAAAAATAGTTATCTCAATTTATATAGCCAAGTAGAGAATACAAAAGAACCAATTTCTTGCATGATCTTTAATTCAAGGACATTTTACTTTTGTTGTATTTTTGGAAGAAGGTACGTTCGAAACGGAGAAAAAGCAGGCTAGACCATAACATATGTCTGTTTCTTGGGATCAAGAGAAATAAATTGACGTGTATACAGTATTCTGTTTAATGTTATTTGAAGCATTACTACAGTCTATTATCATACAGTAATGTGGCTGGGCTGCTCTCTAGGTGCTGTGTTATTATCATGGTATGGTACCTATACACAACTCATTTCAGGTAAAGAAAAGAAATGGCGGTGGTAGTAAATAGGTAGTAGTGGTCCAATCATCAGTTCTACTTTTGACTTCCATTCTTTTATTCAGCTTCAGCTATAAGAACAAAGTGAGAAATCCGTTCCTCGAAGGTAAACTGTAATGTGGCTTTATTTCACAGTTCGTCGAACAAACACAGGAAGCATACAGGGCTACACTGCTGTCTGCCATTTTCCCTGTTGTATCTTTGATATCTAACATGAGACAGGAAAATATAAAAGGAAAGCCTTTTCAAAAGGATTTTAATCCATGTTATTAGAGTGTTTCCCATTATCATCATCATTAAGATAGGAACAACGACATTTTCTATTCTTTCATTCAATTCTCAGCACACACTGTCATGATCTCTGTTCATGTAATTTCCTTCAGCTTAATTATAACAGGGCTTTCCTTTTGCGCGAATACTCAACGAGAATACATAACACAATACACTTTTATGTGCGATGTATTTTCAATTTCAACTTACTCTGACTGTGCACATTGCTAAAAAAATCTTCATTTCATTTCACTTTTTTATTTTATTTTTGAATTTTCCTTCTTATTACCCTTCCCCTGTTTGTAATGAACATCAACCATCATGGTAGTATATTCATAAGAGAAAACTTCTGATAATACTTTCTCTATTTGAAATTGTTGTGGCAAAGTAGAGTTTTGTGACTCTAGCCATAATGAAGATGATGCTATTATTCGTGGAAATGAAAGCCGAAATAGTGAAAAGGTTCTATTCTCTCGGTTCTCTTTTCCTAGTATGTGTGGCAGACATAACAGCAGGAAGCCAAAAACGAGTCTACTCTATCTCCTTTTGTATTTATCTAGGATAATTTTTTAGAAATGTTGCTCCAACCTTGCAGTTAATTAGTGACTAAAAGGAGGAGACTAAGAATATACTTTGTATTTTCACGTGATATTTAAGTCCATGTCTCAGATGTACCATTGCATCTCAACTATTATTATTATTATTACAAAAGTAATTTCTTGGCCAAGGAAAAATGAGATGTGGGCACAGGAAAAGTAGGAAGGATGTAAGGTTACAAGGTAAGGTACACACAGGAGTACTTGTGCTGCTGATGTGCCTGTGGCAAATGATAGAAAATGACTTCTATAGAATTCTTAGTTGTTGGTAGTGCAAGATGGAGACCTAGAAAGGAGAAATGTGTGTGTTTATTTCAATCAACCGGAGAAGAAAGCTTCCGATCTGGAGTGAACTTGGCAAATAATTGAAGATACAATGCAATAGGAATATACGTTCTACGTGTATTGATGATGAGAGTTAGTGATGTAGACTATGATTGAAAGTAATTCCTAGGATTTAACCTTATATAGAAAGTAAGGTAGATAGATTTCGTTTTCAGTAGAAAAAAATAATTCATTATTTCCGAACTATTTTTCTGTTCCCTATTTCATTTTCTGAGGTAGTGGTTACCTATTGAACATTTCTATTTTTACATTGCGTTCATTCAAAGGAAATCAGTTTGGAAATCCGGTAGCTCTCCTGTTTTATTTTCTTTTTATCATGTTCAATTTCTTGATAAAAAAATGAAACAAGGAGAGATGAAAGTAAGATGGGTATCGTCCCACGGGGAGTCAGCAATTTCCCTTGTCATAAAAAATATGGAAAATAGACGATAGAAGATAGAGAACAAAGTAAGAATTGAGAATATTGAATGTGAAGTTGAAGATGGAAACTTATGTAAACTGTCTATATGGAATTTCACTTTTTTGAATGCGGTGATTTGTTAAAATGGCACAGTATACACCTGAGGCAAGGTAATATACGACATTTATAGTTTATAGATATAAAAAAGGTACAGTTACAATGAACGTCATACAGAGAAAGCCACAATCAAATTCTTTCAACTTCTGAATAGGTTTTTTGAGCATGAAAGGCATAGTGATTCAGTAAACTTCATTCTAAACCAAATTACATTCTTCTTCGTATACTACCAGAAAACTACGTACAATAACTGTGTTACTATAAAAAATAATGCTTTATTTCAAGCTTCCTGTCAGATTTCTACCGAACTTGCGAAGAAAAAGAACAACATATTTCCTTACAAGGAAGGAAACCAAAGCGATTCAGGCAAGTCAACCTAAGTCTTCATTGTCGACTATCTTCGCAATTATTGTACCAATTCACGTCGAGAAAGATGTTCGCGCATCTGGTTACACCGAAATTCAATTTAAAATCTCAGTTCAAAACGAATCCTACACTTGCTTGGGATTGTCATCATATCTGCAAGATTCGTGTGACAGGAACCACAAAATTTGCATCAAATCTATACAATTTTTATGCAGTTTTATCAAATTCTACCTTACAAATTGAAAAGAAATGTCATTGAATTACGCACCTGTTGTACTAGTCTAGGATTCGGCCTGGCAAAATAGCATGATCTCTTTTTCCGATGAATACGACTGTTATACAATCTACGATAATAATTCACAATATGGAATCGAATTTCGTGCTGTAAATTTACTTTCGATTCGATATACTTTTGAATATGATACAACAAATGCCTACGTTTTTCGTTTCCTTGGTGTATGCATACGCTCTTTTGGTACTTAGGGTACACACATCTTTGAAGTGTACAGGGCCCTTTATCCCTCCATTATAATATGTTCATTCATTAAATAACCACTATTGTCAAATATACGTCGCCATTTCTCTTCCAGATAAGAAAATAATCTAATAAAAGAATGATCCTCTTATGATATCGATTGATACGGAGTAGAAAACCTTTCTTGGTAGCGAATTAAGCAAATCAAATTTCCCCAAATAAACCACGTCTTTGTCACAGATTTATTTGCTGTATGTACTATTATGCTGTGTCGAATTGGATCTTAGGTAATGTATGAGATTACAAATTTTATGTCTTGCTATAAACGTCAGTTCGAGTGAGACGAGAACGAACGCTATGAAGATTTATATAATCTGCTGTTTCAAAGCTTGATTTCTTCAGAAAGTAATCTAGATTTTTTTTTTTTCCAAATTATCCTTTTTAAAATAAAAATCCTTTTCTTTGTACTTTGATGCTTTGGATTGATGGTATTAAGATAAATGAGGGTAGAATTTTTCGTTTTATGTAGAATTATCAATTATAAGCCATGCACAACAAAGTAGTACAAGCTTATTTACGATAGATCAAACATACAAAGGATTCTCATTTCTAGTAAATTTTATCCTTGACATGTCGCGCTGTACAAAATTTCAATTGACAGCAAAACTTTTAAACGCAGCATATCGATCAAATTTTGTTTTTAGTAAAACTAAAACTTTTCTTTATCATATTTGATCATAGCGAGAGCATATCACATGCCATACCAAATTTAATCAGCCGTCAGCCTACAAGTTTGTTGTAGATCACTACATGATTGATATAGGTAAGGAGAAACCTGTATGATCTTTAAGAGAAAGAAATTTTGGTAGACAAGAGCACAAATGCGACGTATTACAAAAACTATTTGAATATTCGTTTCCTCGTCTTACGCAATGTTATGATGCTTTGCAAACTAAGTAAACATGATGTGTGTAGTGTGTAACTTTTTGTTCCGTAATATTTTTCGACATGTTTGTTTCACTAAAGCTGTTATAAAAGATCAAAGAATTTCCCTTTTCTTTTGAAGTTTTTTTTTGCAAGAAGCTTTTAAAAAAGATTTTGATACTGCAAAAACTTGGGCTTAAGAGTGACGCAATTGTTACTATTCTTCATTGTGCAATAGGACATTACCCCACAGATGAGACAATAATGATATAACTATTATACCGAGAAAATTCTTCTTCGTGTAAACAATATCTGCAAAATATATAACTTACTCAAATTGGTAAGCATTTTTATAATGAAAAATATCTTCATCGTCAATCATAGGGATGTATTCACAATAGGATAATATGTAACAAGGTTGTTTTTCCTTATCCCAAGCGAGTCTTTTATGACATAAATTGCTTTAGATTGTCATGATGGCTTTATCCCACAAGTGGATCTGACGTGCGGGTCCAAAGTGATTTCTTAACATGTTTGGTAAATGCATACCTAAGTGTTTCGTACTGAAAGCATAACGTACGTTGTAGTAGTTAAGCATTTGTACTTGCTGGAGATGAGTCGATTTTTGTGTAGTTTTAAATGTAAATAACTTTTTTTGTCGTGAGATATGAATTTGCTGTATTGTCATTTGCGTGTCCGCATTTTAATCATTTCAATATCTGTCTTAA
>JAQIWN010001590.1:0-19697 GCA_034699025.1 Entomobrya cf. arborea Gr-Col-00668
TAAATAAAACGAATGTCCAGTAAATGCAAAGTAACAAAATCAAATTCAAGGTTGACGTAATTTTCGTAAAAACAATACTTAAAGACTTTTGAAAAACATTGGCAACCAATGAAACAAATTAGGTTTCTGTAATTTTAATAGAAAAATTTCGCTTTCCTAAAACTTCTGTGAGTTTTCTTTACTCAAAATTCGAAACAATTTATGCTTAGTACAGTGAATTTTTCTAATTGATTTTAACCTAAAAAGGAGTAAATCTATTTAGTATTTACTCCTTTTTTAATTCATTTCACATTTAACAAGTCAAATTATCTGCTTCCTCTTTAAGCTCTAGATAACTTGGCCAATTTGCTTTTCGGGAAATGAATCTAAAAATAATCTTAGCTACAAGGTGTATGCCAAAAACGTTATGTTTTTTTCTTTTTTGATTTAACTATAATAACCAAATGAGCAAATTATGTGCAAAAGAATAACGGAAGAACTATGCAGTCTCAGTAAATAAAATCAAGCTTATGTGATTTAACAAAGCAATAAGTAGAGCAACTTTTCTTCTTCTTGCAAGACAATACCATGCTTGGTTGTATTCTTCATTATGCTACAAACTTTCCGACATTTGAACATGCTGAAAACAAGTAAAATCAAGAATTGTACTGGGAAAGGCCCACCAGTTTTATTAGTAAGTGAAATCAACATCCTGCGACGACAATTTCAACAATTTCAACAATCATCACTTTTATTTCAAATAATTACCTGTGTAGTTAATTTTATTTTTCCATAACACATTCGTTCTTATTAACACTTTATAGATGCAGTAAAAACATAATAATAATATCATTAATCAAAAAAGTACTCAGTGACAGCGATCATAACTAAAGTAAACTAATTCATACATACAAGCATACTTATTAATTTTTGCTGCTGCATTTTTTTTGAGAACGTAAATCAGAATTCAAAACACAAGTGAATATTAAGGAAGATTGCTGCCAATTGTATCAAAAACTAAACATCCATGTTGTCGTTGAAGAAGTCAAGTTTTTAGACCATCTCAACGCACTCACTTAGCCCCACGCTTCTCAAACTTTCACTCCGCCCGACTGATCCTAGAGAATCATTTAGCTCTGCCATTTCGAAAGATTGTAGGCTCCCCGCACCTTCTCGAGATCTTGGATATCTCACCGTTACTACTAGAAACCAGCTTACGAATAAAATGTAAAAGAAAATGTTGACAAACAAAGACAAAAAGGTAACATAGGAGACCCTGATGCCCCACAATGTAGATTCCTTTTTGTCCACTGGTTTGAATTTATCAAAGCTTTCTGCAGAACAGCAGAAAAACAGGTAGCTGGATTTATTAAATGTGCAATATATTCCACTCCCTATCAATCAAAAAACAAATTCGAATCAAATTTTTGTTCATGACCATCTTTGTACCACAAATTATAAAAAGGTTTTGAACTTAAAATCCAAAAAATATTTCTTACATTTAGCGGAAGCCACAATTTCCTCCATTGTTGCTTCAAAAGTTTTGTCACGGTGTAACTTTCTTCCATGCCGTTGTTTTGGTAACTTGATTGGTACAAACGTCACACGAATTGTGTAATTGCAGACCAATATGCCATTATAAACAATAAATTCAAGAGAAAGTAGACGACACACCTTTCTAGACAAAGAGGAAAATATGACTATCCCTTCACCACAAAAAATAAGTGAATCTCATGAAAAGAAATAGTTGATTATTTCGACAAAGTGATATTATTATATTTTAAGAGAAATTGGCCCTATCTGGCTTCCTAATTTCTTACGTAATGGACAGGCATTTTGTAACAATTAGTTGGCCATCTACGCTGATAAATAGGATGCTGCTTGTTTCCGTTTCGATATTGATAGGCATCATAAGCTATCTGTTTTGAAGACAATCAAATTTTGGAACGAATCTCAAACATAACATCTTAAAGAAGTAAAGTTTGTTAAAGGGAAACCTAATTAAGAGGAACTTATGTAGATAATATGATTTATTCGCAATTCTTGTGAATGGGTAATTAATTTGATTAATTTTCCACCTTGGGTTTCATGAGAGCAAGTACTTTCCAAAGGAGTCGTAGTAGCCATTACCCGACAACATTAATTTTTGTGAACAGTCAAAAAACAAGCATTTTTGATATTTTAGCTTTCATTAAATATTTTTTAAAAATGGTTTTTATTCTGTATTAAGTGAAAACGTTTGCAGAAACGTGAGATTTTTTTCAATTGCCGTTATTGTATTTTTAGTGTTTTGGCATTTTCTTAATTCAACCAATCTAAAGTTTGAGACTTGCTCTTTATGTAACTTTACTGCATAACACAATTGATTGCAATTAAATACAAATTGTTTAAGTATAAGTTCGACATGACTATTATGCAAAAGAGTTACAATCTATTCAACATATATAGCTTTACAAAAACCTTTTCATGTTATTTTAAATGTCATACTTCTTGCCTGAGAAAAAAAAACTAATAATAAAAACCAGTACTATCTACGTGTACAGCCAGCAGCTTACATCACAGCTTTCTTCACTTTTGTAAAAAAAAATGCTAAAAAATATTAGAAAAAGAGGGAAAACCCACGCATTTATTATATCCTGTTGCGTAAATAAGCCAATTTGCCAGATTGAAGTGTAAAATTTCCAGACGAACTATTTCAATAAATAATCTTATCTTAATTTACGTTCATAAGATTCATAATCCGTGAAAGGTTACCATCAAAAACTTTCACCAGAATTTTTATACATAACTTTACATAAAAAGATCATGAAGTCTTACAAAAAAATGCCGCCTTCCCTTATTTCGAAGTTTGCTCTTACAATTATCATTTGATTGGACTACACAATAGGTATTGAAAAATTTATTCGTGTAGACCTAAAGTAGACAATTTGATTTCAAATACTTTCCAGCAAGCGTCTACAGTAAACTCGCAAAATTATCATGTCAGAATACACACAAACAACTACACATACGGAAAAACGTAATGGAATCAAAACCGGCTTCAAACTATGTAATAAAGGCTATTATCCTGAAAAAAAGATGCAGGTTCGTCCGTGTTAGTTTTTATTACTTATTCAAAAGCAAATACAGACTTCGCTTTAACTCTACGCCATTATAAATAACTAATACATGTTCATGTATTTATTATCTACAATTTGACGGTCTGGTACATTTTTTAAATAGCCACGATAATTTTATATCAAATGCTGATAATTCTTTTGTGAGTGAAAGGTAAGATGTTACTTTCTCATAACCAGTTGGGTTTTCTTTGGTATGTAAGCTCTGTATAAAAATTATAAAATCACTTCATTTTTTCGGCACAAATTGCAATTTCTACTACGTAGTGTAAGATATTGGCGACGCACCATGGTGTGAGGATTAGTAATTAAGTTAGTCATATTCCGCAATACTGTCTTTTGTAACTAAAAAAATTAACTGAATTGACGAACTGGGAAAAAAACGATTCGAGATTGAAAATCAAATTTCGTAAAAACACACAGTTTTTAAAAACAAGAGTGAAATCTTGGCTTTTCAAACTTCGCCGTGCAACCGAATTTTGAAAGTTAAAACCCATAGGGTTGCTGTGGTGGAAGTAAACACTTATGTGAGATGAGAGTGCGCATAGTTCAAAATCTATGGGGTATTTTAGTGGGCAATAGTCAAAAACATTATGTAGGGTGGTTATTGAAAAATTACATAAATCTCTGAAAGCTATGTTCAAAAATACATTCTGATTATATAATTCTTGGACAGTGGAATTTCGGAGGTTTTCCAAATAATCGTGCACCATCCCTATTGCAGTTGACCGATACTTCCGGTTTTACTGTGGAATATGACTTACTTAATTACCAATCCACTACGTAGTAGAAATTGCAATTTGTTTCGAAAAAAATGAACTGATTTTATAATTTTTACACAGACCTTATAAAATGAGATTCGTTTCAGCAATAGATCAAGGCGAAATGTTACTTGCATACTCTTAGGCCGACACCAAAGTGAGGCCGTGCCAGTTAGTGATACTATGAGAGCGAGAGAGAAAACATGTTGTTAAAAACTCTAATCCTGATCATTTTTGCAATAAAAATCAAACATACTTACAAAAGTATTGTAACTGAATTGTGTAAATGTTATTTTTGTTTGTTTGAGAACAATTAAATTTATAATGACTACGAAGACAGTAAAATTGCTTGGTAGCTTTGATTTTAAGTTAACAGTGATAACACTTGTGTTTATTGCAGTCCAAATATTAATACCACTTTATCTAAACATTCAATCTACTACTCCCGCAACAACTAAATTGACTGTCGAATTTCCAAAGCAAAACGAGAAACAATCAGAAACCGGACATCAAATTAGTTCTTTAAAATTATGGTTCATTGGTCTTCTGTTTGTGACGATTGGCTTAATGGGACTTTCATGGTCTTTGGTTTTGATCCGGGGTGCAGGGATTCGGGTAGGTAGTTAAGTTTTCTTATATTCTTTATGAAGGTTAAGGAATTTAGACGGTTTAATAATAATAGTTTTTTTCAGAGTACTCCTTTTGAAGTGAGAGTACAGCTACAAGACCGTTGGCTACTTAGCAATATCTTAATTGCTGCTCTTATGATTGCTTTCGGAATTTTGGCTTTTTCGAACGGGTCAAGTGAAATTGACAATAGTACGTATTTCTACACCACCAAGATACCTTACCTAATTATTATACTGATGCGGCTCATCCTGATGTACCAAATTTGGACGGAAACAAATCAAATGGTGAAAGACGGTGAACGTACCAATGATGCAATAGAAAGGTGGATTGAACGTAAAAACAATGCACGAAGAAATCAACAGAGACGACCCAGATATGAGGAGACTGCACTGTAAATCTTGATTACAGGTGGAATAAGGTATTTAAATAAACAGGAAAGGAATTTAAGGAAAGCAGTAAATTGGAAGCTTGTGCTGATTGAACATGTGGTGGTATGTACCAATCATACAGATACCTCTAAACTACCTAACTACCTACCACTAAATACCACTATTTAGATTTCTAAAAACTGTAAGTCAAAATATAGATTTGTTTTAACTTATAAAGGTCTAGGCATATTTCTCTTTAGCTATTATAACATGTTAGGTGCAATGATATCTAGAGAAATGGAAAATTAAAATACATGTAAGCTAATAGATAGTTATTTTAAACTTATTTCACACTAGTAAATTATAAAAGAATTCATAGCTGAAAAGAAATAGCAAGTTTGAAAATGGCAGCATCTTTCCCTCTAAATTGTAAGCTATAACTTGTTAGATCTACAAACATAACTAAAAATATGCTAGTGTTGCTTTTTATAGTTCTAAATGTTCACATTATTCTTAGTTAGTTATGTAATATAAGCAATATCACTAACTTTGTAACACTTGCACTTGTGTGTAATTAACGATATTATTGCAGGTAAATGCATTTAAAATTATAGCAATTTAAAAAAAAGTTTGTTTTATGCCAACTTCGTTAATCTAAAAGAATTTTATGTTTTTATTGAAATAATAAATCAGCTCTCAGTTGATCCTACATCATGTAAATTACTGGAGTAAATTGGACATATGTAATTTTCAAGTCTTCAAGTATACTTTTCGTAAGTACTTTCGTAAACATATGCATGAAAAATCAACAATAATGCAAGATAATGAGTAAAAGCAGACTTGTAAATGCTACAAAAAGTTGATGGATGAAAACTTACTTTACGACAAAACATAATACGCGGGCTAAGTAAAAGATTTTTTTATAACAATAAAGTAATTAGTTATTCTAACAAGTTAGTAATGTTAATTGTCACCAAAATGGTGATAAAAATACTCTTGTCAATTACTTAGTAAAAAGTTTGTCACAATGCGTTATATTAATAATAAATACGTTGAAGATTTCAAGCAAGGCAAATTCTTGCTATAGATTTGACATAATTGTATTCAATAAAACTTTTGCATTAATTACACTCGTATTCATCGTGTCATAATTTTTTTGCCTTGATGAAAAAGTAATAAAGTGTACATACATGTTACTCATATTCAACTTTCTTGGTTTTTTTGCATACTTGTACTTTTTTATGAAAAAAAATCAGAAGAGCGACGCCAACGAATAAATTATATTATGTTACGCAAATGTACCAATTTGTCTGATTTTAGTGTAAAGGGTCAGGATACAACTTTTCAAACAAAATATTACAACACATAATCCAATCTTGTTGCTCCAAACAAGATTGGATTATGTTAGAGTGCTTGCTCGTGGAAACTAGCTTTCAACAAGTTTTTACAATATTGACGTAAACAACAATACAGAAAGTTTGAGCTTTATGTTTAATGAATATGTTTTGTGTCACAAAATATACAAATTTTTGTATATTTCGAAGTTTGCTCGTTTTTCCTTCAATTGGTTATTTTACAAAATGTGTTTTGAGAAGCCTTTTTGTACAAAATTAAGCTAGAAAAATATGTGTTCAATTATTGTACAGAAAGCTTTCTCACTAAATAATGTCATCAAAAAAAATTCATCCATCTTCTTGGGCGTCATCTAGCATGTATTCAAAAGCGTTTTTACCGACACGTTTATGCATCACCAGATTAACTTGACGTTGGATGGATCCTGCTTATGTGTTTAAAGCCCTCTATTTAACATTATGAGACTTTTTCAAATCTCAAAGATAACTTTGCAGAAAATGCTCATCATCTTTCTTAATCCGAACATTATTTGTATTTTTTTCTCGCTCGTAGTCAGTCGGGGGGATACGTGTGTTCAAGTGAGATTCAGAAAGTGCCGTAAGGAGTGATTGCATATTTTTCACACCAATATAGAAATCAGCTATGTAGGTTATTGGTATTATGATAGTGAGAAGAAAAACCAGGCTTGATTTTTTCTTTATATGATGATTTATTTTTTAAACGTTCAAACAAGCTTGGAGAAAGTTTCGATTTAATTGGATAATAAGTGATTTTTTGGAGTTTTATTTTGTTTTGGAACGTATACTGATATAATGACTACGAAGACAGTAAGAAAAATTGGACGCATTGATTTTGCGTTAACTTTGATAACATTTATGTTCGTTATTGTCAAATTCATTGCACCCCTTTATCCAGAGAGTGAACTAAGTAGCCCTAGACCGGTCGGATCAAATACTAAATTCCATAAAGAATTAGACTCAGGAATTCAATTACAAATAAATCATTTGGGTTTCTGGCTTATTGTCGCAATGATTGTAATATTTGCTCTAATGGGACTGGCATGGTCTGTGGTTTTGGTTTGCGTTGCAGGATTTCGGGTAAGTTTATTGTTGATTTGTTTTAGTTTTAGATTTTAAAGAAATAAATGCTGTTTATATAAAAAATTATTTAAAATTATTTACAGACGATATCTTATGAAGTGAGGCTTGATCTACTTGGATGGTGGCTTGTTGTCAACAGTTTAATTGTTGGTATTCTGATATCTTTTGGACTTTTGGCATTTCCTAATGGATCAAGCGAACGTGACCATGATATGCAATTGTGCTTAGTTACTATAATGTACTCTACATTAGTCCTAATTCGGCTGATCATGATGTATAAAATTTACAAGGAGGCGTATCAAATGTTGAAGGACGGTAAATTTCGCAATGAGGATAAAGAGAGCTGGTTTGACTCTTCAGAAGACCTAGAACATGGATGGGAGATGGAACAGAAATACTAGAAGTCTGCTTTGTAAACGTTTTAAAGTGTGATGAATACGAAGCTGATATTCATATTTCCTTATTTGTGACCCCTGATTTATTCATTATTTTTTGCGTATAAACCAAGTAAATGTGTTAGTTGAAGCATTTTTTATTACAGTAGTTACTGTTGTCTAATATGATACCTTTGAATATGCATATCAAGTTGCAAAAGATATGTACTAGATGACTACTCTTATGTGTAAGTGTTCGGCACTACTTTATATTGTGTTTGCATACATTCCATATGAACGTGTACCTAAACTTGACAATTGATAGATTAACATTAAAGTTAGTAGTGTGGTTATACCAGACTGTGGTTGGCTAGCAATTCAAAATTTCGGAGAATTAAACTATGGAAGATTTACTATTTTAAAAAAATATATAAATAATAGTGTATTTAATGAGTAAACTAAGATAGGATTTTTTGGTGTAAAGTGATTCTGGAAACTCTCTTGGTGAGAGTTGATGTACTAAACAATTTATTTTTTTGTCGAATGTCAATAATGCGTAAATGACATCAGTATACATAACTGTTTAAACACAGTAAAATTTAAAATTACGAAAGTTTGATTCTTTCAATTTCTTTCTATAGTTTAAATTGATTTTATGTTATAATGTCATTTTATAAAATACAAATAAACAATAAATTTCCGAAGCTTAATGTCTATTCGTTTTCCTTTAGATTTGTGAACTAGGATTGCATTTATTATCTAATGTAAAGCTCAGAAAAGAATTTTTAAATAAATCATCTTTGCAATTGCTTTCACTAGTGTCGGTAACACTAATAAGCTTTGTTTGACAAGTTTCGTCATGTATGTATGTTCATTTAATTTTTTTTCTTAAATTACTAATTTTGTACTAATGATTGACGCATGATGTCCAATATCATAAACAAATTGTCAACATTGTCATCTGCACCTCATAACTAAAGAGTTCTATAAAAAATGTTTGATGCCCACGGAGCTCTAATATATCAATAACTTTGTTACACATTCTTTATAGTAAATGACGACGTAGGTATCAACTCATGTTATTCCATATATTTTGTGCGTCATTCTACTAATGGGTACTCAAACCCACAACACAGAATGCTCTGGAACTATGTTCCTTAGTTTTTAATCTCTACTTGCCGTGTACTACAAAAGCCTGTTTGGGAAGGATTGAACGAAATTTAAAATAAATAAATAATCCTTCACTTGGAGTGTTTCAAACCTACGAAGCTCATTTTGAAAGTTTAACACAACTGTATGTCAGTAAATACCAATTTTTATTTGGAGACTTGAAACCAAGGACAAGTAAAAATAAAGTTCCAACGAAAAAAATAAACTATTTTCATATGCCAAAAATTTACTTGGACGGAAATCCTTTTATATTCTGTTGCAATTTAAAAAAAGAAAAGGAAGATGTATATATTTATGATTTGAATTATATTTTACGTAACCATATGGGAACATAATATCTCTACAAATGTGCCGTGTTTCAAATGATTAATAATTTTCCAAGGTCAAAGTTAAAGAAACAATGTTACCTTCAGCATTTGTCCAATGTTTAGAAGTTCTGTGCAACGTGAATTTCGGGATTCTTATTTGGCTTTATTCTAAATGCCTTCTTAAGTCGGGTAAATCTGTTCAGAGCGATCATACTGGCGTATCGACGTATTTAAGAAATTTGTCGCTGCTGCCAATGAAATGATTGTCTGTTAGATAGCGATTCTTCTTTACACCGACCAGCGAGGATTAAATAGTGAGAACAAAAGAACGTCTTTTTAAACAAAGGATTAGCGAACTGAATGCAGAGAAAAAGGTTAATCTTGTCATATGTCGACCGAGGTTCTGCTTTAGATTGAACGTAAAGGTATCATATGTATATTTATGATACGATATCGATTCAATATTAATGCAAAGACGTTCACTTACATACCCCATATTTTTAACAAGAAATCTTACATCGAACTAATGGTTCAATACACAAAAAAGGCCAATTCAAAAATATGATTTTATATGGGAAATATAGTACAACTAACTTAAAGTTGGCGATAAGCTCGCCACGCTCGCTAGAAAAAACCATATTCTGTACTAGTTTCCAAGGGTTCTGTCGCTTCGCTCTGCCTCGCGCGGCTCCGGCTTCCCTCGCTTCGCTCGTCGCCTGTGCCCGCCGCGCTTTAGCGCTCAGCTCTGCGAGCTTCGCTCGTATGCTTATAACTATCATACCGCATTCCAGTTTTGTTAGGGTATTGCAATGTAAGCAAGCTGCATTGTTAGCAAAGGACCTTGTTGGAAAATAACATGTAAACAAAGTGTTATGTTAGCGAATAGTCAGTAATGAATACGTGGAAGCAGCAATTGGGTCGGTGACTACAACTGATGCTAAAAAGGTGTGGGTCAAGTCTTTAAAATAATCGTATTGTTTTACTGTCACCTTACCCTCGTCAAAACCCAGAGGATTAGAGGCGCTATGTTCACTGGTTGCTATCTGCATGAGTACCAATGAAATGCTTATCCAAATGATACATCCATCAAAAAACACGTGTTTATGCAAAAAAGGAGACTTATTTATGGCCCAACAAAGTCGCCGTGGCTACCTATTAACTCGTAATATAAGTCTTTTTGATTGAGATACTAACATTTACACTCATTACATTGAAAATTTGAATTTTGAACTCGTTGTCAATGTTTGATATTGTGAGTTGAAAATTAATTAAGATCTTGGTGTTTTTGTGCTACTTTACCACCAGGTGGACTAATATGTAAACAGAATGTCAAATGGACGAACATTGTAGTATCCATAAAAGCCCACTCCATACTTTCAGTTAAATTTTAAAAAAACACATTGATCGCACCAGATATGGCAAAACCCGCGGGTTTGGACATAGAAACCCCCGTGTACGGGTTTTAATGGGTTTAAACCCACACTTTATTTTACTCTATGGCTCATATATACCCTATGTTAATTTTAAAAATCCATTAAAACCCGTCTGAGGAGCACTCAAGTGGGCACGGGTTTTAACGGGCTTAAACGGGTACACTCAGCCCACATCAAAACCCGCTGCTATATCTGGATCGCGCTTTTGCATTTTAAGCCATAAAGTTTTCTGATGCATAATCTAGTTATAAATTTGTACAACTAAAACATTGTAGATATGTATTTTACGACTACTATTTATTTTTTCCATATTTTGAAACATAAACCACTAACAAATGGTAAAATTTGTTTCCAATATATTTTGAATATCAGCTGAAGGTTCAATGTTACAAAAAGTTAGCAAGAATGTATTTCTGATTTACTGTTTCGTAATATCATACGCCTTTTGCTATTGTTCTGGGAATCCTTATATAGAATAAATACCCTTTTCTTTTAAAAAATGTCGAATCAATAATTGGTATACTATTAAAATGACATTTGGTTAAATAAAATGCATTGTAAACTTTGCATGGAACAAAATAAAACGTGTGTTTCAATTTAGATAAGCTCATTTGCGTTTCATAGTTAAAAGAACCTTATTTTTACCTCAGGCTTGTTATGTAAGGCAGAAGGTAAATTCGTGTTTTTCTTCCAGCATTAACGTAGTATAAACATAAGAAGACAGCACAACTGAGTCTTTCCGAAAAATTTCGTAAAGCCTACATAATTTGTACTAATATTTTAATTGACTGTTCTCTTGTAAAGAATATCCACAACGTTTAGGGTTACTGCTTTATTCTACTTGCTTGTTGTATGTATGTTTGCTCTTTTACTATCGTCCATGTTATCTAATTACGTAAAAACAAAATATAATTTTTGTATAATGACTTTATGTTTTGGAGACAATTTTGAAAGGTATGATTACCTGTCCCAAAAAGTTTGTAAGCCAATATTAGAACTTATTTATAGAGTTCTTTCTCCATTAAATCTTTTGTGAAGTTAAGTATAATGTTTTATACGTAAGGTAATCAGCCCATCTCTAATATCAAAGATTAGCTTTGTATTGAAAAGTCAAGTAATGGAAAAATTTAAGCAGCTTATACAAATGTTTTATTTTATTTTGTGACTTATTAATGTACTAGTAAAAGACGAAATGTATTTTATAACATGAGTCCAATTCAAATGAAAGCATGTAAGAAAAAATAACATTTTGTCGTGTTTTAGATGGAAATCCGTTAGATGTTGGGATGTAATTCTCAGATCAAGTTTGGTAGTGGAAATATTATGAGTAGGATAGAATTTCTACGGCGAAAACCAAACGAGAACACAGTCTGTTACAGTGTTTTGTTTTTGAATAGATGAACGTAACATAAATTGAGAATACGCATGTAATAGTAATATAGCTTGTTTATTACCTGGAATTCTCTCAGTCTCCGTCAGACTTTCACTTAGACAGCAACAAAAGTAAAATACTGAATTGATCGAAGTGCAGCCTAATTATATGTGACTCGAGTTACGGTTTAACTGCAATAGAGAAATTGAAAACCAAACCAAGTAAAGACTTAGCAATTAATTTTTTCAAACTTTCTTTAAGTTTTGTGCTAAGAAACTCAGTAATTTATTGTTAGTTAATTTAAAGTCAAAAAAGGCTTTTCAAAAATAGTCAGCATGCCTGTCGTTACAGAAAACTATACAGACAATTATGAAGACAGGAGTATTCCTGTACAAAACTGGTTTGGTGAACTACTTGAACCAAAAAATCATAGACATTCTTTGCCACTGACAATATTTTTCATTTTCATATACAGTTTAATATTTGTTGCGGGAATTTTGGGAAATTTTATGGTGATTTTCGTGTTTTGTCGAAAACGACAAATGAGAAGCGTAAAGAACATGTTTATTCTAAACTTGGCTATGGCTGACTTATTAGTAATCCTGTTTTGTACACCGGTCACTCTAATGACAAACATATTTGTCCGTAAGTCAACACACTATTTATGAAATTACTTAACTTTAACGATAATCGTAAATTTATATTTATTCTGCTATGTTTTAAAAATCCTAGCTTGGATCTTGGGAGCGTATATGTGTAAAGGCGTTACATACATCCAAGGAATTTCCGTTTTTGCATCCGCATATTCACTTGCTGTCATTTCAGTTGAGAGATGCAAATCAATAAATCGTTTCTTACCAGAAATCAAACATCTTTCCAAATTTAAAGCCGTGCTCATTATTGCAGCCATTTGGATAACTGGATTTGTGACCACACTCCCGTGGCCAATTGTATTTGAGTTGACACCAATTCAACCAAACGGCTCAACACTATTTTGTGTTGAAACCTGGTCAGACGAATTCGACGGAAATATGTACTTTCTCTTTGGAAATTTTCTTTCTTGTTACGCTATTCCCGGTGTTATAATTTGCATTGCAAATTCACAAGTATTTTTGCGAGTGTCAAATCGAACAGTTTCGGTTGCATCAGCAGCTTCCAGACATGTCACAAATTACCATCGAAGAGCAAAATTAGGGGTAAAGAAATTATTGAGTGTTGTCACTTTAACTTTTCTTTTAAGCTGGTTACCCTTATATGTAGTAATGTTTCGAGTAAAATTTACTTCAATAGAGTCAATGAGTGAATTTGAACTAAATACATTGGTCGTTTTGATTCCTATTGTTCAGTTGCTAGGAATTTCAAACAGTTGTGCTAATCCTTTTCTTTATGTTTACATGAATTCACGTTTCCGTGAAATGCTCAGGTCAGTATTTTACACATCATTATGTTCTACCTTACCCTGTTTCGAAATGAGTAGGCGAGCCAGAAATAGACAGAGATCTAATAGATCTATAGAAGCTACTAGTATGCGTGTGTTTAACAGTGTTTGCTGCTGCAGTATTACCAGCGAGAGCTACACCTCTGGAGAAAGTGATTCTACTTATTCTAGTGGGAGTGGCAGTCCAGAAAGTCGACAACATATTTATCAGCCTAATCCACATTTTTTTTCATTACCTAGCGATAGAGAACGACAAAGTGTGGAGCTCATTCAAGCACCTTTGACATTGAATCACAACTCTCGACTGCAAATGCGTCTGCTAAGATATTCTAGAGAAACATCTGTATAGATTTAATGTTATAGGTTAAGTTTAATACTAGTAATTGCGCAGAACAGTTTAAGGTATTACCAAATAATAATCACGTATGTATTTTTTTTAAACAAAATTTTTGGGCACTATTTTTTAAAAGTATTAGTATTAAAGCACAATATTACGTGTTATGGATTTCAAATAACTTAATCCTTTTTAAATGACCCAAAAATTTGGCATTGGAAAAAATACTATTTTCTCCTTTAGACGCACAGGTTTACATTATACGTATTATTTTTACCGGTTTTTATGTTTGAGTTGTACTTGGTACTTGATGGCCAAAAAATACTGTAAGATGTCTACTCAACAAAACTGAATGTGGACATATTTTGGGTTTAGTTTTCCCTTAATATACGGGCGTCGTCTCTTTAATCGTAAAAATTATTTTGTAACCCTGCGTTCTTTACCTTTATCCTTTTGTGTTTTATCCCTTCTATATCTTAGGAGTATATATTGCCCTATAAATTGTAATGCTTTAAGCAACCTATAAAAAATACTAGTCACGTACGTGGAGTTTTTCAAATCAACGTGCAATTTTTTTTTAAATTAAAGAGTAATAAAGATATTTTATACGTTTTCTGAACACATAATGTAGAGCAACTTTTCTAGTTTTATAATTACCCAAAGACCGAAGCTAACGTGGTCCAGGGACCTTAGATATGTAGACCTTTTTTCGGATGGGTTTAATTAGCTTAAAAAGTCTGAGTAAATTTTGTTTGCTTAAAACGACCTGCAGAAAACAAATAAGACAATAGATAATAGGCAGAAATGACAACAACACTATAGCACTAAAAACTTCGTATACTAATTTTTTTTCTTGAACAGTTGTGCCCGGGATGCTCATTTGAAATTACATCATCCACAAAATAGTTATTCTTTTAATTTTTAAAAAGAACACAAATTACTTGAGCGTGCATAACTCAGCGACCAGTCAGAATTTAGTCATGATTTTTTCCGATAGTAAAGAATACTCTACCTGATTTATATTCCCAAAAACTTAGACTGCTTCACTGGCGAGTCGCTTAGATATGGCACGACAAATATTTGCGATTTCATGTGAAAACCTCTACGCATGGGCACATTGTTAGATAAGCAGATAGTCGTTTTAAGATTTTGGACAATATGTAACCAATTATGTTTGATACATCGTTGCATGCATATTAGTGTTTGAATTCATTACCTCAGGTGAAACTAAATTACTGCTTGCCAAGAAAATAAAATGGAATAAGGAATAGCTGTAAAACTTTTGTGAACTATATTACAGAAAAAAAATTATCCTGAACTTAATTTAACAGCATAATATATATAAGCTTGTTTGTTATTTTGACGCTTCATTTTTGTCACTGTCATTCTGTTTTCTAGCCTCAACAAGTTTTTCTAGAATGTTGTCATGCAAAGTCATGCGTGAAGACTAATCTGTCAAAAACAAATAATTTGTTACATGATCACAATACTCGGTTACATAAAGTTATCAAACAACCTATAACTTTTGATATTAAATTCTATTTTTGCTGTTTTAGTTATACAACTATACTAGATACGTAATGTTACGTTGTTAAATTGCAAAAGTTACATCATTATTTTAGATTTATATTGTAACAGAGTTTTGATGTTAGTTATTTTGCAAATAACAAGTTGTTAGTTCTTTTCAAAACAGTACAGAAGTAAAGTTAGTGTTGTATTATATCACGTTTATGACGTGGGCGTCACTGTAATGCCTGTTTACAGCAGTTGTCGATGACACTTAAGATTAGTGTCTAATTACATGTTATTTCTAAAATAAAACAACGTTTTTTGAGTTTTGCAGCCATTTTTGTTTTCGTACAAAGCTGATATCCTTTTTTTAAGAACTAGTCGTAGTTTTCTGCGTTTAATCGAAATCAATCACAAAGTTTAGTAACTACTTACTAATGATCATAGCAGTTTCGAATTAAAAATGCTTTCGAATGATGTGTGGTACACATAAGGAGAAATCCGTGGGTTTATACTATATTTAATGTTTCGTTCCGATCCGAATTTTTGTTTCTGATATCCGATATCGATAGCCATTTTTTCGTTTTCCGATATATCGGAAAATATCGGATTTGATTGGATCGGATCGGAAAATTTCCGATCTGATGAAATAACACTAACATAATCTGATTTCAGGTAAAAGTTATCGCAAACAGATCCAAAAATTTTCAAGTTTTTACAAAAAAAGTCTTTTTAACTCTAAATTAACTGCAAATTTATCATTGTTCATGTATTTATAGACTCAACGAAGTTTTTATATTAGTTTGAGTGCTTTATATGTCCCAAATATGTTCCTTCTTGTATTTTGGAAAATATCGGATCCGATGTTCTTTATTTTCCAAATCTGATCCCGATAATAAATTCCGATATCCGATCCGATTGAGTGCGTCCCGGATCCGACCCGAAAACCCAACTGGATTGGATTGGATTTGATCGGAAAATTTTCCGATATCGAGATCGGAACAGAAACAGTAACTATATTATTCGACGGTTTGAATGCAAACGGTTTTTAAGGGTATTTTCCTGTCTAAACACATTGGTTTGTGTTAGTTCCATTTAAATTTGAGTATGACGTATGCCATGCTAATTTATTCTCCCCATTTTTAAATTTTAGAAATATATTATCATGTGGATTTGAATTTTTATTTAAGCTGATCTGATATACTTAGCCCACTTAAAAACTTACTGGCATATCCGGTCACATGACATGTTTGATGTTGCAACCAGTGATTCGAAATTCTGATCCAAGAATGCACTAGTGGGCTTTTCAGACTAAAGGTTTATGACCTACTATACTAGAGCTATTGATTGCACTTTTTGGGAAAGCGCTATGAATATGTTGAAAAGTTTCAACTTACATATGACAGTTGGACATAGTAAGCTGACAAACAGTCGGCTCCTTGTTCTTACAGGAATTTAAAGAGCGAATTCTTAATTTAACAAACATACTGGAAGAAAAATATGACAGAATCAAAACTTGTTGTTATTTTGCTTTCAGTTATGTGTTAAAGTAGGAGGAGGCCCGTACCCTAATGACGAGCTTGCTAGATAGAAAACACACCTTTCGACCCACCTCTTCCCGTAAGTAATAAAGCTTCGAACTCATTTTTAGCCTAATGATCACATTTAGCGTCATAAGCTGTGGATATAGTCTAATCTTAAGCGTTTTACCGTCTGATTTATATGATTAGGGGCAGCCCTGGCCCTGAGATCAAACGCCATAGCAAACTGACTTAATATTCATATTAGTCGTCTCAAACATTACCTATATTCCGATTTTCATTTTTAAAAGTATACAGATGTAATGTAATTTAAAGTTGTCAAATAGTTACGTCGTTATAAACTTACACAGTAGCACAGTAGTCAGCATTATACATAATATAAATGACAATAATAAAAGAGTAGCAGCTCATCAATAAAAAGAAAGAGGGAGTGAGCACTGCATCCACCAAGCCAGCCACCGACTTCTCATCAATCCAAATATAAAATTTATCTTGATTCGTCATCATCATTACATATCACACATGATTCGCTTTGCCAAAAAGGAACGTGGGGTGTACCAAAAATTAAATAAAAAGGTCCTTTAGGAGGTATTAGTACTTTATCAAAATGTAAAAATTATATACATACAAACATTCTGAAAATTAGCTTTAACATAGCAATTTTAAAATAATGAATAATCCTATAAAATGAATCTTTCGAAGTAGTTTTATATTGTGCAATAGACTATAAAAGGCAATGAAAATGTAGATGTTCACAAGTAACGATTAATATGATTGAAGTTGATGTTTACTTTTACAATATATTTTGAGGTCGGGATAACATAAAAATAGAAAATAACTAATAAAAGTAATGGGATACATATACATGTATGAAGTTGAATATTGTTGCGACAACAAAACTGGATAATTGAAACATGGTTGTTATTGATGTCAATAGCAATTATGAATATTCACCATGAAAATTTATATGTATGTGAACGAATTTATCATCTTAGAATAAATTTGTGTCTTACAAAAAACTATTTTTTTTGTCATCAACGGATTTGCAAAAAAAATGAATATTAGAATAGTTTTCTTTACAACTCTTATTAAACTACTTAGACGATAGTGTTGCTTTCTCCTAATACCCGCATGACAACCAACTTACTAAATGGCGTGGTAAAATTACAAACCCGCGTTTTTTTTCAAAAGCACTCATGATCAAGCCAATTGGAATAGTTAGGCTTTCTGTCGGAGTGTTGGGTTTACTGGTTATCGGGTTTAACAAGCAAACCAGAATCATTAATTTGGGGTGTCCTGAGATCAGCGCTTTTCCCTCATGCCGATGTT
This sequence comes from Entomobrya cf. arborea Gr-Col-00668, assembly GCA_034699025.1. Taxonomy (NCBI): domain Eukaryota; kingdom Metazoa; phylum Arthropoda; class Collembola; order Entomobryomorpha; family Entomobryidae; genus Entomobrya; species Entomobrya cf. arborea Gr-Col-00668. The sequence goes on from JAQIWN010001590.1 coordinate 18,116, forward strand.
CTCTTACGGAATGTCTGATGATGACTGAGAAAGGATAACAGTTCTGCATTTGTATAGAACTTTCCCTAGTAATCTTTGTTCCTTTAATTTGAAACAACACGAAATAAAACAAAATTTCACATTCATAAAAGGCACCTTTAACTAACTTCATGAAAACGTCGTAGTGATTTTGTATGTTTAGTATCCTGTATCGTTACAGGTCCTTTGTAATGGTATATTCTCTTTCTACAGATTTTTTCATTGGAAATAGGGCTTTTTAAAGAGAAAGAATATGCACCTCTATTGAGATGTACGGGGCAATTTAACAACATGAACATTCAAACGTTATTTTAATATTACTCCACCCACTCCAACAACTAAACCTGTGATTGAAACCAAATATTTCACACGTCATTCAGAACTTGTAAATACAGGTTTACATTAAAGCAAGGCAGAAAAAGTATTTATGTCAGCTTTTTTTGAGTAATATCAAACTTATTGGATGCTAAGATCTGATCCAGCTCAATAGTGTGAAAATATTAAAACTCTGCAAATATTTATGTTTAAATAAGTGGTTATGACTTTTAGTAAAGTATGCCGATTTAATTTCTTTTAATAGATTAACAAATAAGTTAAGACCAAATCAACAATCATTTAAAATCCCATTAAGTTACAAATTACAAATAAGCTTAATTAATCGTATTTTTTCGCAAATCATTTTAAAATTTAATTTCTACTTTATCAAGTGCAAATTGAACATAACCATTTTCTTTAACAGATTTCTTCTTTTTCAACAAACAAGTTATTGTAATCGTAATTGTAAGAATGATTGCCACAATGACAAATATTTCTCCGGATATCGATGATTTATCAGGTGATTGGTTTTCCAATGTTGAAATCGGTGGTCCTGATGTTGCAAACGAGTATTCGTAACCAATTGTAGTGTCAACCGGGACAATTGGACAATCTTCAGTGACAGTGATGAAGGTCACTGGTTCCTGAAACCTGAATGGCTCTCTCAGACAAAAATTTAAGTTGCCCAGCTCAACAAAGTAACAATAGTGATTAGTGCATTGTGTGCAATTCATTGTCAAGTCACAACCTATACCACAAAAAAACCTTTTAATATTTTTTATATATTTAAATAATTCAATGTATATATATCTTGCGCTAGAATTAAAAAAACTTACGATATGGATCACCACCTGAAATCAAAAGAAATAAGAAAATGTTTCTCATTCCAATCATTTCGAAAAACGACTAGAGAGATGTGCTACAAATGACTTAAATTTGTGCTGATATTTTATCTTCAAAGAGGCTTCTACTCTGAATTTCTTCAACGTGCTAACTGTACGACTGACTGGGGAAACCCGCTTGTTTAAATATATTTTATAAAGTGCCAGGATGTTTTTATTTTACATAAATTTGTTTCCACAAAAAAAAAATTGTCGGTCGGAGTCTGAAAGTCCAGCAGTATAACATTTGCATTTGTACGATTTAAATTTTTAAGAGCAGGCTTTAAGTTAAAAAAAGCATGTATCCTTATCACTTCGTAAACGAAGCATAAGTTTCCTTGCACGCATAGAATATGCCCGGTCTTCAC
>JAQIWN010001591.1:0-19695 GCA_034699025.1 Entomobrya cf. arborea Gr-Col-00668
AACGAAGAATGTTTATTACTTATTTTACAAATAGTACCTAATGAAAAGCTTCAAAACATGCCAATGAAATGTAAGCACATATGTATGTTGTGTTAAATGTTTCAGTGTCACATTGCATTACATGTTGTGTTATCTGTGTTTTAACTTTTAGCAATTTAGTTTAATATGCTGACATGATGCTTCACGAGCACATGTCTCTTTATCACGTACACTCATTCAAGCAGAACGCTCTGGCATTCTTTTGTACGATTTATGTTTCAGTTTATCAATTGACAACGGAAACGTACTCTGTTGGACTAACTTCCTTTTTCTATTTTGAACAAAACGAATCCGTCGGAAAGTGTCATATTATAATTATTTATTGAGTTTGCCCGTTTAATAAGTGAAGTTGATTCATTAGTATGTTCAACATGTCATATAATTCATTGTACCTGTGCTTCCGTTTCATGGTAGACCTGTGGATTTGTTTTGTGTACACAATTTACAGTTTGATTGAGAATTTCTACAGATTTTTCTACCCCGTTCGACGAAAGTCCCTCGACAAGGAAACGATTCTTGTGACAGGTTCCGCTATAGGAATCGGTCGTGCGATTTGCCTGCAATTAGCAGCAAAAACAAAAGCAAAGTTGGTTTTGTGGGATGTGAGAAAAGAGGAGAATGATCAGCTTGCCTTGATTCTCAGGCAATTCGGTACTCAAGCCTGGTCTTTTCATGTAGACTTGTGTTCCAGATCTCAAATTGAGTCTGCGGCAGAAAAAGTATGAAATTCAAGTTGCATAACAATAAAGAGAATTTTTTAAAAATTCATAATAAATTAATACTTCAAATTTATTCTACAACTCTTAGGTGAAACGAGAGGTTGGTGATGTCACTGTTGTTATAAATAACGCAGGTATTTGCCACCCCGTCAGGTTTTTAGACGAAAGCCAAAATCCTGAAATGATTGAGCGAGCTTTTAATGTAAATGTCCTCTCAAACTTTTGGATCCTCAGTCAATTTCTGCCCCAAATGGTTATTCATGGGCATGGTCACATAGCAACACTCAGTTTTCTTGGGAGCTCAAGCACCTTACCCTACCTGTCCTCATATAACGCATCAAAATTTGCTCAATATGGACTAATGGCCACGCTTCAGGATGAAATGGCTAAAGACCCTTGGCGTCCAGACATCAAGTTTACTACAGCTTTTGCAACATTCACAGACACAGCCTTGACCAATGGACAGAAAATTAGCTACCGGTAAAAGAAAAAATGTGCAAACAATTTATTTTGATGATGAGCCGAGTAATCAACGTGAAAAACCTATACGAATTTTATGATCCTTGCGTTGCATATTGCATTGCCGTCAGCAGCAAATTAATTAAATGATGCACTTAATTTTTTACATTTTCACAGGTATCCATTTATTCTTTCAACATTGGATACAACTTATGTGGCGAAATGCATGATTGAAGCAATTCAAAGGAATAAGGAATGTGTGTACATACCTTGGTACATGGAAATATTTGTTCTGCTTCAAAGGTATTTCATTTGTTCACAATTTTCTACATTTTTTGTTGGTTTTACTGACGCAAAGAGTACATGAAAGCTTGCATTGTAAATTTAAACAAAAAACTAACGTGAATTTTAATAATTTAATCCTGCTAGGATTCTACCTACACGTGTTAGCAGAATCTCTAGTAAATTACTCTTTGACCTTGAGCTAACCACGAAAAGCGCTGAAATTTTGAGAAACCATATTCCTAATCACCTGAATCATCATCATCATCTTCTGCAGAATAATCATTTAATAAACCAACATAACAACAGCAACAAAAAGTTTGCCAGATTTTCGCTACCACCGGTCAAGGAGTGAAAGGAAATTTTTGCATCTCATCTTTTTTCATTCATCATTCGTTAAATATTAAACTTGCAAAACTGTTAAAAGGTTTTTGCTTTAAATAATATTTTTCTACAATTCTACGATGTTGTTGAACTCATATTTTTAAGAGTACAATACTCATAATATTTTTATTTGTAAATAAATAAATCTTGTATACCTGACCATTTTTTAACTTCTCATGTCATCTTAACGAGCCATCATTTTATTTTTAAGTGCAGCTCATAAACTCTTTTTTATGTATAAAAATATGCGCAGTATAATGCACCATAATGCAACACAGACCACAAAATACAGATTTTTATTTCTCGGCAAGTTTACTTTTGTCTAAGCAAAAACTGACTTTTACAAGTTTTCTCTGAGAAACGTCTATTTCAAAAGGTAATTAAAAAGGCCGCTGAGAAATGCACTTTGACTCGACTCACCTCAGTCAATCGACCAAGTTGACCATAAAAACGTTTCCCTTTTAGAAAACTGCAAGAGAAGAAGAGACACCAACGCAACGTACAAAATAGAATTTTGATTTGATTTTGTTGATGATCTGGTTCACTAGACTAGTTTTTATACTGTTTCTGATGTTGTGTTGTTTTGTTGCCATGATATGATACTTTGCTATCTGATTCACATTACGACTTTTCCCATGATACGAACGGTGAGCTGATCGCTGGGAAAAATTACGCCGGTTTCCCAACTCCCTAACAATATATATCATCATAACAATCATAAAAAAGTCGGTATTAGCCATTTTTTATCTACAGGGGAACCACCTGCCCAGCAACAATAGAAAGACATCAAGAAGAAATTTAAACATCGCAGTATATAGAAGCATTTAAAAAATAAAAATTGTTGCATTGGTTACATATAAGTGGTGATGCCACAAGAACCCAGGTAATGTTAAAGACGATGATAATTATGACCAATTGGATTGCCAAACTAACTTGGCAAGTTAAGTGGAGTACAGAAAGATCATAATGCAAAGCTCGTAGTATCATTCGAACTGAAATCACCCAGTTTTTCTTGGCTTATTTGGTGGTGGTGTGGATGAGTTCATAGTTAACTTGGTTGTTTTTATAGCGTCCATAGTCCACTCCACAGTCCATGTCCACATTATCACGATGATGAGGATGACGATGATGATCATGATTGTCTTATTTTCTGGAAGTTCTCATCATCTCTCTTGTGCTTTACATAATTATTTATGTGTACCTTGTACTCTCTTTGTTGATATGTATGTAAATATTCATATGCATTATTATATGAATGTTATGTTGGTGTTTTATGATAGATCATCAATAGTGAATAGCGGTCGGTAAGGTCATTTAAGTATTTTATTTTTTGCTTCTTCACTTCTCCTACTTTTCTTGTTGTTCTGCTTAGTAAATTGTAATGACTTTTGTGTGATTATAGCAAATTATGTGGGGGATGATGCAAGGGATAACCAATAAAACTTACCTGCTTGCTACGGAACTACTTAGGATTTAATGGGTAAAATAGAGCAAACTTCGTTTTTCCTTTGCTTCCAGTCAGTCCACTTATCTCTCTCACACAAGTCAACTCGTAATAAAAATTATTGTCTTTTTGTTCGCTTCGCGTTGGTATAGAAAACAGTTTCATTTTTAAAACTGATCAATTAAAATAAAACTATACTATTCTAGCTATTTTGTTCTCTCGTACTAATTTTTATTATTACCATAAAAATAATTAAATAATAATTGAAAGTTAAAATGTGGTGATTAATTAGATATTTCCTCTGCCTGGAAACAAAAACAATGGTGAAAATGGATTTGTGAACTTTTTCTGTGAAGGGAATTCGAAGTAAGATTTTCGCGTAAAAGTCCATAAATTAGGTTACTGTTGTAGTAGTGCAGTGGGGCTAAAGCAATCAAAATGGGAGTGATTTCGATGGTGTACTCGGGAATAAGTTTCCTGCTAGAACTCTGGGTGTTTCTCTTGTTTACGGGACAAGTGATCTTTGACATGGTTTATAAATTTTTATTCCCACCTGAGCCCAAAAGTTTGGACGGTGAAGTTATTTTGGTAAGTAATCTGGATTTTATAATCGAGTTTTATGACTAAAAAGTGGATGAATATTTTTGAAATTATTTTTATTTCAAAGATCACCGGCTCCGCTTCCGGTATCGGTAGACATATTGCTCTTCAAGTAGCTGCCAAAGCTCGCGTCAAGCTAGTTTTGTGGGATGTGGATAAAAACGGAAACTTGGATTTGGCCGGTGACCTGAAGAGAATAGGAATAGATGCGTATCCTTACCACGTTGACTTGACCCAAAGATCCCAAATTATTGAGGCTGCGGCGAAAGTAAGGCAAGACGTTGGAGATGTGACCATGATCGTAAATAACGCTGCAGTGGCATATCCACAACCCTTTCTGGAGAGCTGTCGGAAACCAAGGAACATTGAGCTCATTTTCAAGACAAATGTTTTTGCTCAGCAGTACATTATTGGGGAATTCCTCCCGAAAATGTTGGAGAACAAGAAGGGACACATTGTGACTGTGGCATCAGTGGGAAGTTTCTCGTCAACTGCATTTTTGGCAGATTACGTGGCGTCAAAACATGGTGTTCAAGGGATGATCGAAGCATTAAAAGATGAGCTGTCTAAGGATCCTTTACAACCGGATATTAAATTTACTACAGCGTATCCCTACTTTACAAAGTCCGATTTGTCGGGATATAACAATTCAAGTGTGGTGAGAAGGTAAGTTGAGTGAAATATTCAATCTCAAGTTACCCCAAAAGTAATAAGTACTTTTGAGTTTTGTGTGCTCAGTGCTTACTCTAATTATTGTATTTCTTCGTCATATTAGATATCCTTTCACGTTCCCAATGCTGGAAACCTCTACTGTTGCTCGATACATTGTTGATGGAGTTCTTCGAAACAAGGAATATGTGTATGCACCCGGCTATTTCCGCATGTTGGCAGTGTTAGCAAGGTATCTATGCTAATCAAAAAAGGGGCATGCTACTGAAGGTATTTATTTTTATTAAGTCGTGTCAATAATCATATATAACTGTTTTTTAAATAGTTTGTTGCCCACAAGAATCCTGCGGGGTGCCAAGAGACTTCTTACACATGAAATCGAACTGGACCGTGCTTACTTCGCAGCAATATCTCAACCTTCTCCCATTGTCCCAATCACTACAGCTTTGCCCCCACCCGGTGTTCAGTCTACACCTCAAGTTCCACACAGAGAGCCCACCTTACCTCCACCTCCAGTACCTGTTAAAAACGGTTCTTCTAATGGGACTAATGGGAGCATTATAAAAACAAATGGGAAAGTATCGCGTAAGCAGGCAGAGAACGTAAGCGCATCAGCGTAAATCAGCCCATTTCACACTAACGCAGCAACAAGCAACCATGATTTAAGATTATTGTTAAGAAATTGATTTAAGTGAACACATAATATGCATATGACTCACATGTATTTTTATGCGCAATGCTTTAAATAAGTGCGATTTAAACATGTACCGATGCAGGATGTAGTGCTTTTCATAATATACTTTTTAATTAATCTGGAATTAAAGTTTATTATGACATGACAGTGTTGATAATAAGATTCACACATTTATATATTGTTGTATATTTATCATAATATACGTAATTAATTGTAATTCTTGTAATAATAATTATCATTTATATTTTTATTTTTGTTGTTTACCTGTGATATATATTTTTTTTTAGATTTTTTCATAGTATTTTTTTTCTTCACACAGTCCATTTTTACTAAACATAAAGATCCATTTTGGTTTCGGTAAAAGTACATAAAATTCTTCTGATTTTTATGTAGTGCATCTCTACTAAACTATGCATAAACATATATTTTTATTTAATTTGTATGTGTATACGGATTACATAATTAATTATAGTAGGAATTTTCATTCTTATACGTTACCAATTCATCATCTCTCATCTTCTTTCTTTCAGTCACCACCCAAACCCAACTACCGCCTCCCTCAAGTAAACTTACAAATTACAAATAGATTTTTTTGTGCGTTTCACAATACCATGCTACACAAGACAGTATAAGTAATATATATTTAGCTTGAATATATATTTTTTTCATTTTTTCCGTTAAATAATATTTGAATGTGATAAAAATATATGTAGTACGTTTCTAAATAAATTCTAAAAAAAACGTGGTTTAAATTTTCACTTTATGCATACATATAATATATTTTCTCAAAAGATAAAGTGCATTCTAAAAACTAGTTTGATTTAATGAACTACTAACTATTACGTGACTTAGTATTTTTTAACAAAAAACCGGCAAAAAAGTAAACAATGTAACGCGAGTGTGTAATTTTATGACACTGACAATATTTTTAGAATATATTTCTAGTTTTTCACAATTTAATTCTGACCATGATGGTACATCTATTCAATTCATTCTTACAAGCTTCCATTAGAACTGTCCTCTTGATCGGCGTACTGATTCCGATGATTGTTGTGCTTTTCAAGCTGCTGACGACGGTGATGATTAATTTCATCATAGCCATTGACATATTCCCCATTTCTATGATTATCTGCCTGTTGATGGTGATGATTATGTCCGTTGTTTGTGGAGACGCCATTCTGCTGTTGTTGATGCTGAAGAGTAAAAGAGCTAAGCAAATGAAGTCTTGCATGCTCCTTTAGAGATTTCTTGGATGAAGTGCGGAAAGTGCAAATGTTGCAGACATGAAGCCAATTAGGATTGGTTTGATGGTGCACCAAGTGGCTTTCCAAAGTGGGATCATCATAGCATTGGAATGGGCAGAAGGAACATTTCAGCAAAGTGTTAATTGGAGATGAAGTGTGAGGAGGACTATCAAGGGTATCAAGACTGCTGCTACTGTTTTCTCCATTTTCTGCGATTTTGGGAATCTTAGCCAAAGATCCATTCAGGGGCTCATCTCCTTGATGATGACGTTTCTTACCCAAGGAAAGGAGATCGGTGGGAGTGTTGCGCTGATTCTCATGTTTCTTCAAATGCTGAATGTAGTTGGCGTAGTATGTGACCGCGTAATCACAAACTGTGCATTTGTACCTGTCAAGTCAAGAGTAAACACACAATTAATTAATCACAAAAACGCAAATGAATTTTTTAAACATCAATGATTATAAACTATCAATCTCTTACTTTTGGTTGGAGCCGTGAAGTCCAATATGTGTGTGGTACTGATCTTTTTTCTCAAACGCCGATGGACATTTGATGCACTTATACCGCTTGCTCTTGACCCTTCCATTTTTCATGTAGGTTGGATAAGTAAAATCTGGATTGCCTTCGTATGCTTCATCAGGCACTGGTATTGCGTTCTTATCAATATTTTCCACTTCCGCCCCAGACGCTGCCACAGTTCCAGTAATGTTTGTAGTAGGCGGTGCCGCTGTTGCAACAAATGGAGAATCCTGATGTGCCACCATAGCCATCATTGACATTGGATTAAAGGCTGTACCCGCACCAGTCAATAATTTTCCAGCTAAAGCTGCAGGCTCAATGTTAAGATCTGATCCGGTGTGAACAATCTCGTGAATCGCCAGAGATTTTCTCGACTCCGCACAGTAATCACAGAATCGACACCGGTAATCTGCTCGACCGTTGCTGTTGTGCATTTCAAAGTGATGCTGGAAAGTTTGCGTATTGTAGAATTTTTCGGGGCATTTTGGGCAAATGATAGATAGCCCATTTTTTCTCAATCCATCCAAACCTGATTGTTCTCCGGAATATGAGAACGCAGTGCTAACATCTCCAGGCTTAAATTTTCCACCGGTTGTTGCAGAAAGCATGGCCGCTGCTGCTGTTTGGAAATTAAAGTTGGGATTCAAAATGCTGGAGTTGATAAGTGAAGCTGCAGACAAAGCAGCAGCTGCTGCCGCTGCAGCAGCGGATGCGGCAGCACTTGCAGAAGGGGGCAAGTTAACTTTTGCCCTTGGAAATTTTACAAGAAGGGCTTTAGTTTTCTCCTGATACGCGGCTCCATGTACTCTCATGTGGGACATGAGATGGGGATCTTTTTGTCGTGCAGAGTATGTACACTTGGGACATTGAAATGGGGATTTGTTCTCGTGAAATGTATGATGGATCTTCAGCTCCTTCTCAAAGAAAAATCGGGCTGGACACCCATCGCAAAGATAAAGGTACTCCTTTTCTCCTTTTGTGGACGACGAACCCCCAGTTTCGCCACTGTGTACAGAGGATGGAGAAGGAGATGACATTGGAATGGGCTGTTGTAATTGTTGCTGCTGAAGAATCGATGCTGATGCTACTGACCTTTTTCCAGAATTGCTGTTGACTTTAGAGTGACTCTGACTAGACTTTTTGCTTGAATGCTCAACTGGTTTGAAACTCAGGTTCATTGCTTCACACGGTGGGGAATCACACTGGCGACTGGATCCCGTACTGCTGTAGTTGGTTGCGTTTCCTGTGCTAGTGTTGTTGGTACTCCTGTGGTTATTTACATACTCGTGCTCCTTCAAATCATTTAAATCGTGGAAAATCTGGGGGCATACGCTGCACTTGTACCCTTCCATTGGAACACCATTCTCCCAAACGACAACTGGCTTCCGGTTGGCAAAAATTGAGAGGTTAAGGGGTTCATCTTGAATTGCTTGGGGCTCTGGAGAGTAGTCGTTGCTAACGTCCTCATAAACCGGCTCTGGGGGATAATGCTCAGGGGCTTGCTGTTGTGGAATCCCTATTTCATCAATCTGTATACCATGAACGCGAAGATGTTGAAGAAGATGGAACTTGACGCTGACATTGAATGAACATCGATGGCATTTGAACGGGTAGTCGTGGGGCTCATGGCATTGCTTGTGGTATTGGAACTCACTGGGGTCGTTGATTGCATACGGGCATTCTAAGCAATGGTACCTATGTTTGCCATCTTTTTTGTGGTTAGGAATGCTTAAGTTTTCAGTAGTGCTGGTGGGAGAAAGCATGGGAAGTCGTTCGGGTGTGGGAGAATGAGTCGTGCTGGAATTGATCACCCTGTTTTGGATTTCAGGGAGGGTGTCTCCGTGCAATTTGAGATGCTCTTGAAGTTCACTTCATTAAAAAACGAGCAAAGGTAAATGATCGAGTTTATGAAACTACGAATTTTAATTAGAACTGACTAATTGAATTTAATAGCTTACCTTTTAACAGCAACAGAGTAGGAGCAATGAGGACAGCTGTAGTAGCTGTTAGACTTGTTCAAATGATGATCCGCGTGGATTTCCATTTCGTACAAAAGGCCCGTTGAAAAGGGACAATATTTGCACGAGAGAACTTTTCCGTTTTCGTGGAACATTTGTTGGTAAATTTCTAAAATAATTATCAGAAATCCCATTATCATCTGGTGAGGTTTTGTTATACAATCAGGAAATCTAATCAAGTTCCAAACTTTTTTTTTTACCTTTTTTCTGTGCTGTGGTAATTCCAAGAGCTCTTGCGGTGTAATCCGTCACTTCCTGGTTATTTGTACTATAAGTCATCAATGCCTCGACATCCTGTTCTGGAATCATCACCTGGACCAAATGATTGTGTGCGAGAAGAGACACAGTGTCTCCCTTCTTTGGCTTATGCATATCTCGAATGTGGTTGCTGACTAACTCTTTGTTGGGATGCTTGAAAGAGCATTTGATACACTGCCACAAGCTAAGAGTCTTGTTTCCGCCCTCAGTGGTGGCACCACTTGCCTCATACGCTGCCGTTTGCTGCTCAAGCTGCTTTTGCTGTTGCTCTTGCTGCTGCTGAATCTGTTTCAATCGAGATTTCTTTGTGTGTGGAACTACCGGATTCGGAGCAGCAGGCATCATCGCGTTTTGCTGTTGTTTGGCTTGCATGTCTGAAGCCATCATGATCACGTCCTCACTGCTTCTCATTTCCTCTTGATTTTGTTGATGATGGGCATGTCGAGAATGAGGCCGTTTCAATGTCAGATCGAATCCATTGGGAGGCACGTCATCTCCTCCTTTCTCTCTATCTCCATCATTAGCACTGGGACTCTTCATGTCAACATCTTGTTTCTGTGTCCGAATACAAAATAATGAAAGATATGAATCAAATTTACTTTTTATTGTTATTTCTCAGAATTCTGAGTGATAAGATTAATAATAAGATTAATTTCATGTCCTTGCATACCAATAACGAGTTTTGCTGTTGATACATTTCTCCACCAGCCAGCATCCTCGTCTCCACGAAACTTCGACCTTCACCTGATGAATTGGCGGGGCTTGCTGCGTTGACTGGGTACGAAGCGTGTGTATCCTCTGCTTGATGATGTTGGTGGGAGGAATTGCTTTGGCTTGGATGATATTCAAACGCAGTAATTTCCTCATGAGCTGGTGGCTCATAAGGAGTAGCTGCTACACTACTTGGAGGAGCGGGGGAAGCTGCAGCTAGAGCTTTGGCATATTTTGGGGATCTCTGCTTCGCTGCTGGAGCTACTGCTCCTGTGGTAGAAGTTGTTGTCGAGGGTGGGCTATTTGCAACAGACAAGTTTGCTGCACAACTTTCTTTGGCTGCGGAAGTTGAGGTTGGTGGTATTTCTGGGCTGCTTTTTGGAGATGCTACTGTATTGCCCCCTTTTGTTCTCTTGTTTGCTACTGTACTGCAGTCAGGTGCCTTGGCGTTAGCGGAATGCGTCAAAGACATGCAAACCAAATAGTTATCATACTTTCTGTAGTCTCGCTGTCCACTCTCGTGAGTCAGCAAAGTTTTTGCTGAGGCATGCTTCGGATCCTTTGGTGTTTTAAGTCTGATATGTTTGTTTACGTCCCATCTCCAGTTGGACTTGTAATGACACTCTGAACACTCGAAAGGCTTGAGATTGTAGTGGCCCACTATATGAACGTGAAATCGGGAAGCTGTTGTTGCCCAAAAAGAACAATCATTTTCGGGGCAACGGTAAACTTTTCGACTGGTGATGGCCTTGCCACCTTTCCCTGTTCCCTTGCTTCCTGCTCCTGCAGCACTTCCCACGCTCACTTCTTCCATTTCCTCATCATCCTCTTCAGCCTCATTAATAGCTCTATTTTCATTATGATCCGCTTCCTCCTCTTCTGGGTTTCCGTTTTCCCCCTTCGCATATCCTTGGTACTCCATCTCATCCATTTTTCCAGTGTGTATGGCACCTACTCCAGGAGCCGTTTCGAAACCAATTAAGTCGTCGTTTGTTTCAGTAGCAGAGCCGGAACCATTCGAAATTTGTACTTTGGAAACCGTTTCCTCTGACTCACCTCCTTTCTTTTTACCTTGATCACAACTTTCTCTACTTTCTACGAGTTCTTTTTTGGTAACTTGCCCAACAGCATCTGCACATTTTTCAAGATGCAAAGCCAGGTCTACTGTAGACTTACAACGCTGCCTACAATACTGGCAACGGTTTGACTTGGATGAACAAACAGATCCACTTTTCTGTCCATCTTCCTCCTCCACCTTCACGGACTCAACCGTTGTTGCAGGTATCTCCTCAGTCGTCTGTGACTCGGTGTCAGGTGTAAATTTCGGTTTAATTTTCTGGTAAAACTGTGCCAAAGCTCGGTGCTTTGGTTTCTTCAAAGAATTCAAGGAATGGAACTCACTCCCAAGAACCGGAGTGAAAGCGCTTTCTTCTCCATGATGAGACAAGATACTACTTTGTCCATGAATCCGTTCCTCATCAGATGAAGGTGCTACAGCCTGCTGCAGATTATTATGATCACAACTTCCATACGCAGTAATCGCCTCTGAAGCTTTCAGTGGACTTTGACTCCTGTGAATTGCTGGACTATTACTTGTACTGCTTGTTGCAGATTGTCCAGGTCTCGGTGATGTAGATCCCTTGGTGGATTTTTTCGGTGGTAGGGGAATAGGTACAACAGGAAGACTGGGTGGACTAGGGGAGGCCGCACTTTGCTCTGCTGATGGACTAGATGGTGAGGGTGTTCTCCCTTTCTTATGGTGATGGTGGTGCTTGCCACTCTTGTGGTGGATTCCGTGTTGACTGGCCAAGTGCTTTTTCATCGCACTACTTCCATCCCCGCTTGTTTCAAAATCACACAAGTCGCATTTCTTTGTATTACGCTTATCATCCGAGTCGCTCAGGTTTCCTGCTCCTATTGCAACTCCAGGCCCCACTGCTGCTGCTGGAAGCTGTGCTACGGCTGCGGTTGACTCATCCTCCTTTTTACCGCAACCACCACCACTTCCACTGCTGCTACTGCTGGAATTATTCTCTTCGCCCAGGGATAATCCAGTGAGAGATCGGGAAATACGTAATGGAGGAACTTTCTTTTCTGAATCTGACGCAGTTGATGGTGCACCAGTGGAGGAATTGCTGTCAGTATTGTTGTTGATGATGTTGTTACTCGTACTGTTGGTTGCAGTTGTAGTAGCAGTGGTGGTAGGGGTGCTGTTACTACTGTTGTTGTTGTTGTTGTTCAGTTTATTTAACAGTGGATTGTTAATGCTTTGGTTTCTGGGTGGGATCTGTTGACGTTTCACACTCTCAATGATCTCCTCAGGCACGTTCGAGTGGTGGTTTTGTAAATGTACCGTCAGACTCTGTTTGATGTCACAGGAGAAATTGCACAGGTGACAACAGAGCACACCTCCACCCAAATGGTTCTTGTAGTGACGATCTAGATTCCATTTGTATGGGGTTTTGAACTCGCAGTGGTCACACTGAACTATGGTGCCGGAATGGGCTGACTTGGCGTGCTTTGTATACTTTGCTTTAGAGCTACTGGAAAAGTTGCACCTGTCGCAACGGTAAGACTTCTTTTCTGCCACTTTCTTTCCTTTTGGTTCCGACTTTCTCCCTTTGCCCTTTGGCGGTGGGGTCGGGATATCATCTTCAGAGTCACTGCCACTGGCCACACGGGCGTTATCTGACTTGGTGTAACTCATTTTTATCGTTTTTTCCCACTCTGCAAAAGAGTCAACATGCAAAACTATCATGAGCATAAAACTTAAAATTGAATTAAAAAGAAGAGTGTGTCAAATTCAATTTTGATGTCATGGATCAAGATCAAGTGTGCACCTTATCGCGTTTGCAGACAACAAAAAGACAGGCCAAACGAACTTTATGCACTTGTCTGATAGCTTAAGGATACGATACAAGTAGACAAACCGTAACTATGATGTAATACGCAATAGCATAAAAATTGTCTCTACCCTAACACACTTCCTGATAAAACTAAGAAACGATCTAAACTTATATGCATTTTGCAAGGGACAAAGTAGCCAAGTTTTATTTCTGCACACAAAAACTTTTTACATGGTGTAATTCTGTCATTTTGCCTCATATGTCACTTTTTCTTAAAACATATAATTTTCATAATGAGCATTGGATCTCGATACTATCAACGTGGTTGATGTATCGTCACATTATGTGACTTTGCATGATGACGACTTTACTAACTCAAAATGATGACGTGCGAAAGTTATTATATCTCATGGTATCATCTTCCTCCTCCACTTTCCATGCATGACATGAAGATAAATGTTCATGTATCACTCTTCCTAATATTTCACTAAATTCTTCTGCACTCATGCATAATCCTAGCCGCATGCAATAGGTCTCAAGCCATCCATCTAAAAAAAACTGCCTACTCTTCTTATCATCATCAACGAGAATGGTGATTTATGCTATTCTATACATGCATTCCTCATTTTTATAGCCGAATTCATACTAATTACGATTAACAAGATCGTCATCATTAAAACCGCCACTCAAAAAGCAATACACTTTTTTTTATTTTTCAACCATTTTTCCTACCGAGATTGTATTGGAGCAAATTGAAGTAACGAAGAAGCCGCTACGCTCCGCTCCACCACCACGACCACCGCACCGTCGAGTCGTGTGTAAGCGATACACTTTATTAAGTACTTGAGCAGAAAAAGAATGAATGAAATGAATTAGCATGATATGTTGTTGTGTTACGTAATCCCTCACTCAAAATTCTCCACCAAGCAATATGATACTTTATTTTACTATACACACGTTTGATCATCATGTTGTGATGATGATGGCCTGATCTGATATGATCCTACTAACAAGTTGTCTATTTGCCTTGCCTCATACTTGTATCATCGTACTCAACTCATCATTATCGTCATTATCTTAAGAACCACTCCACTACACACACAACTAATGCAACTTGATGGAAAACCTACATTTTGTATTGATGATGCCCTTTAAAAAGAAAAAATAAACTCACACGACTCTCGCCTCTCCCACCACCACAGCTCCAAAGCCTACTTATTATGCATACCTACCTGTATGAATGTACATGTAAATCGTGTGTAAAATTCATCAAAGCGTATAATTATATTTTCTGCTTACCTTTCAAATGGATCCGACAAATTAGTAATTTAACATGTAATCCGATCCGATATTTTGTAAATATTATTATTTATCATGTGAAACAAAAGCACACAACAAAAGTCACACTTTCAACATGTGCATCTATTTTACTACAAAGTGTCCGTGTGTTTGTTCTTTCTTTCTTTCTCTCTCTCTAAAATTCATTCATAAACTTGTTTACGCAAAAACTTTTTTCCATTAGGAGAGAATTCACTTTGTTCGCAAGCAGAGTCCACATGAAACACACACCAGAGAGTTTTCGCTTCACTTTTCACTCTTGTCTCTATGTACTGCCGAGAGAGAAGCGAACATGTGGTTTTTTTCTGTTTGTCTTTGTTCACTTTTACTCCAAGCTGCACTACTGACTCAACTGACTTTCGAAGAGCACAGCTAACACAAGTCCAATATAGCTTTATCACAACACATAAAAATCTCCAACTACTTGTGTCACTTTTTTTTCGCCGAACAACTTAAACTCAACAGACAAAAGTCAATAATGTCTTGTATTTGCAAAGCTTTCTTTACGCAGTCAGCATGAAATTGAAGAAAAAGAAGAATTTTAGTACACACATCACCACTCTTTCAACTCAACTTATTCAACATTTTTTTGTCTTCTTTTGCTATTTTTTCGGAAATGCTTCCAGCACTACAAAATATATACGTGTTTATAATGTACACAGTGTACCTACTAGTTCACTTAGATAATGGTAGTAAAGAGAGTTTCTCAAACTAAAAGACAACAGACACGTTGTCGTTGTTGCTTTTGTAAGGTTGGTTGACTAAAAGATCACTTGTTTCGTTGAAAAAAGCGACCAGCACTGCTCTATCTTCTTTACAAAGTTGACTTGGAGAGGAGCGAGGAGGATGATGTTTGTCCTACGTCGCCCATCGCGCTACTACCAGTTCTTCGGCAGAGCACACCAAGACCAACCAGCCAGCAACCAACCCAAAAAAAACAAACTTTTCTGTCTGAACGGCAAAGCGAAGAGCATGAGATGCATGGGACCTACACAAGCAGCAGACGAGCAAGAGCAGAACACACACACGTTATTCTACAAAAAGCTACGTCTCCTCTCTTCTTCTCTTCACTTCACATCAAAATCCAATTCACCAGCAAAAAGAGACGTAGAGCTTCAGAGTTGCTGTGTTTCTACTTTTCTTGTCTGTCTGCTTGCTTTCAGCTTTTGCTGGCTCTCTACTTGTTTTTTTCCATTTCAGAAGAGAAGAGACAGCAAAGCAAGCAGTAAAAGAAGCAGAAGAAGACTGAACTGAACAAAAAAAAACTTTTTTATGTACGTAATTTTTTTTCTCTCTTTTTTTCTTTCTTTCTGGATGGCTGCTCCTGCTGCCACCACTTTCGTCGTGCATGTATATATATATCTCTGTATTCTTTTTTATTCCTCCTCCTCCTCCCCCTCAGCATATACTACTTCTCTGGAACATGAGAAGAAAAAAATATCCACCTCTGTGACTCAAATGCTTACTTTTTCTTTTATTCTCAAGCTTGTGAAGAACAAAAAAAATACTTTGGTCGAGTCGACAACGAGGAAAAAAGAAAAAAAGATGATGACGATGATGATATCGACTCACACTTACACTACTTTACTTACTTTTTTTCCAGAAAAGAAAAAGCACTGCTGCTGCTTCCCTTTCTTTTTTTCTGGCATGGCTTGGCTCACTCTCTCCCTCGCATTGTCCTCTTTCTCTTGTGTGTACACATAGAAAACTAAGTACATTTTTATGGCATAAAAAAGGGACACGACATAAAGTACACGAAGAAGACCAGAGGAGAAAAACCATAATAATATAAAAAAAAGAAAAGAAGACGAGGTCGAACCGACCCTTCCTTTAATTCTAGTTTCATGTAGTTTCTTTTTTTTTCACAAAAAAAGCAGCAGAGCTGCTGATCTTCTTTTTTCGCTGTGGCTCTTATAATAATATATTCTTTTCAGGCAGCAGTATATATCCTCATGCATTTGCTCTGGTCGCCTCTTCTTTTTTTCTGTCTGACTGGCATTGCATCTCTTTACAACACTTACATGGCTGTGTACTATATGAGCATGTGTGAGTGTTTGTCTAAAAAATATATATTTTTGCCATTCACTTGACTTGACTATATGACCAACCACTACCACAACTTGTCTAATGCCAGATTCTGCAAGTGAACGAAAAACCGAGCGAGAAAAAAAATAAGGAGAAGAGAGAGAGAGATACGCTGTGATACTCAACTGAAAGGTCTGCTTTACTACTTTGGCTTCTATTTTCTACACATTTATATTTTTACTTTGTATGTATATCCTCCATCTATCCATCCATCCACCACTACCAACCACACAAAATGTTATCTTTCTTTTCTGTCTGCTTGCGATGATGATGATGATAATGATGATCATACTCTGCCTCTGCTGCTGCTCCTGTTTTTTATACTTGAATATATCATCCTCACACACTCATACTCACATGAAAAGATATACACACAAAAAAGTGATGTGTTTTCTCTGTATATGTGCATTTATCTACCATCCAGTTTCTCTCATCTCATATTATTATCATCTCTCTCTTTTCCTACATGTCTATATTATTATCACAAAAAGCTTCTGCTTTTCTTTTTCTCTTTCATCTCATCTCACTATTTTTTTTCTTCCTCGCCTTCCTCCCCATCATCATCATCATCTTAAATATCAGTATCGCCAGAGAACCATACCATCCAGCAAAAAGATTCAGTAGAGTTCAGAATCATCATTATCATCTTTCTACGTACTTATCTTTGCAAAGCAATAAAGCAACATTGCTGCCTACTGCCTTGCCTACCACTCTTGTCTTATAAGTAAGATGTGTGTTCTGTTTTTTTTATAAAGGTCTTCTTATTTTTCACACAGACACACACACACTCCCAAGACAAGACTTGGACTTCTCAAGGAGCTAAGAAGAAGGAGGAAAAAAAGACTTTTCTTACAACATCAACATCATCATCACACCACCAACATTAGAGCATCTACCATGGCCACTGCTTTGGCTCTTTTCCTACCAACAACCACCACCGACATCAACCAACACGCTCATTTTTTTCTTATTTTTTTATCTACTAAGCACATATTATGTATCTATGCTCTCTGGTCTCTCAGCAAAATGTACCTAACAACATTCACAGCAGAAAACAGCAGCAGCACTTCTTCTGTAAAACTTACTGGTTGGTGAACTACATAATCATATGGCAACGTTGATAATAGTGACTTGACTAGGCTTATAAGCATGTATGCCACATAATATAGATAAAAATGAATGTATCCACATCCACATGTGTAGTGTGTAATGTATATAATATATCTCCCAGTGAGAGAAGAGAGGAGACTTGGTTGCCTGCTCCTCTGGCACATTACTCACATCACATCCATCCAACTTTACTGCTACAGCTCTAGAAAAAAAAGAGAGAAAAAAGTTTTTTCTTCTTTTTTTGCAGAAAGACTGGGCGAGAAAGAGAGATGGAAAGAAAGAAGACGACTCTGAAGAGGAAACGAGGTTGAGTCTCCCTTCTTCTTCGTAGAGAACGCAGCAAAAGCAAAGAGCTTTTTATGTTGTTATACGTTATTTGCTGAGTTGACTATACACAAAGGACATGTACACATACTTATATTACACATACATACATCCTCCATATAATTCACAGGGGCAAGTAAAAAGCTCTCATGATCTTTTTTTTCTTTTTTGTATAGTCATCGTGATCATCATCATCATCATTTTCCATCCACATCTCTTCCTCTTCTGGTGAATTTCCTCCCAGCAGTAGTGGTGGTGGTGGTGGAAGTAGTCTATTCACTGCATCATCTTCTTTTTTTCATCTCTCTCAACTCAACTCAGAGCCTCTCCCTCTCTTTTCCCATTTTCATGAAAGAAAAGGATGAAAACGACCAAAAAGTAGTAAAAAGGAGAGAGAAAAGGAGACTAGAGGCAGGCAGGCATGGCATGCCATCATGTCAAGCAGAGAGAGAGAGAGAGAGAGAGAGATGCTCAAGCAACAAAATTTTCTAGAAGACGTCGGCAATGGAAATGAGGAAGAGGAGAGGAGGAGGATATGAAAAAAGCTCGTACCATCATCACCACGTTTGCTGCTGCTGCTGCTGATGTTCCTCTACAACAATTTTACTTCACAGCACAAACTATAAAGAGAGTTCGCAGCTCAGTTCTCTCTCCTTTTTGCGATGACTATGAGGATGGCAGGCAAAGGCATGATGGCATGACTGTGTGAGATGATCATCGTGATGACGATGACTATGAAACAAATAGCATCTCCGCCGTCGTCCTCGTTGTCGTTGTTCTCTTTTCTTCCTCTCTTCTCTCTGTAGACTAATACTCTTTTCTACTATATTATTATTATTATGATCATCATCATCAACATGATCATGGTCGCCGTCGTCAACTTCAACATCCTCCTCTCTTCTCTCTCTCTCTCTCTCTCTCTCTCTCTCTCTCTCACTTTTCTCATTTTCATCGAGACGACGACCGACATCATGGCTATGTACTTATGTACGTGTGTAAGTGCAACTCCATAAGCCGTACACACATACATACATACCTACGAAACTATATAATATTTATAAAAGCACATCACATCATCATCATTTTATACTCTTTTTCGCTATATTACACATTATTGCAGAAGAGCTGGGGCCTGGTCTGCCTGGCAAGCATGTTTTTCGTACAAAAGCAGCAACGTAACTTTAACAAACCAGCCAGCATGACTATACAACTATCAAAAAGTCTCCTCCTGTTCCTTTATGCCTGCTTTTCTGCTGCCGTTGATGTTGTTCTTGCTTCTCTTCTCTCTTTTACATCTGATGATAATAATAATGACGACGACGACGATGATTATGATGATGGCGGTGGGAGATGGTTGTAGAAGCGGCGGTGGAGACTCTTTTTGCAGAGCCTTTGCTGTTGTTGTTGTTCTATATAAGCATCTTGCATGCATGAGCACAATAATAATAAGCCAAAACCAAAATAAATGTAACGCAAGTTCAGTTAAAGTTAACAGCGCGACATCAACGGAATGAACGGTGGCAGACAGGCAGGGAATCAAGTAAGTAGTTTTTTTCTGTGTGTGGTGTGATCATGATGATGATAATGACGGTGGTGGCAGCAGCGGTGGTGGTGATGGTGGTAGTTGTAGTTTCTAGTGGTATTGGTATCATGAACAAGAAATAGCACAAAAACACACACACTCACTCATGTAGTCAGAGACACACAGGCAAAATAATATAATATCCGCATCTCTCTCTCTTCTTCTCTATTTTTTTTTTATTTTCGCGTCGCTTACTTTTCGTCGTCCTACGCTGGCTGGCTGTTTTTTCCTCGTTGTAGTTGGAGTAGTAATCATCATCATCATCTTCGTATGTTCTTTTTTATGGTGACTGAATATCGATACATAAAATGGGAATCAAGCTGTTCTGTATGTGGCACCTCATCATCTGTTCTCTGTTTACATCTCCTT
>JAQIWN010001592.1:0-19693 GCA_034699025.1 Entomobrya cf. arborea Gr-Col-00668
AAAGAACGTAGTTTTTTAGCTCCTACTCGTTACTCATAAATTGAGAGGTTTTCTTCGTAAGTTGTCGGGAGGTGCTTTAACTTCTTACATAGTTTAGGGATTTCAGTTGAAGCAGAGCAGTGTGTGCATACAAGTACATATTATTTGAGTGTAGTGTAGGGTTTCTGACTTTGATATCGCTTTGGTGCGATGCGAGAGAGGAGCAAGCGAAAAGAGATGCGATGCAAAGAATGACCCATTTCTCCTTCATGTTTACGTGTGGGTTTCTCACAAAAAAAACATTTATAAATGTGTATATGTGGATTTTTACTCAAAGTGTAATACGAAAATTTATAAAACTACAACGTAGAAGAGTTGAGCAGTTGTTGGATTGTTAAGTTGAACAGAGAGAAGGAGAAGGGGATATCCTCCAATTCACAAGAGAAGCAGCAAAATAGCCTGAAAAATGCTGTGGCTGTATATTGAATTGTACATTTTGTAAGTTAGCATGATATAATGACTGGGAAGTGAAAGAAGTTTTTTAGTGAGGGAACGAGAGAGAGTTTTGCTGGTTTTGGTGGCTATGGATATGCAATGGCTCGTTGCTGTAATATTATGTTCAGCAGCAGCAGAGAATTCAGTTTCAGAGCTAGATAGATAGGGAATAGTAGACAGAATGAATATAATTGACTTGACTTGAGCAATGCTATCGAATCAGGATTGAAAGTGTGTAAGAGAGAGAGAGAGAGAGAGCTGGCTTTCGTCGGCATTATTAGGTAGGAAGGAATGCATCTCTAGTACACAGCACATACTTTGATCTATCGAGCGAGATGTGTTTGTTGTATTTGTACTTTTGTACAAAAAAAAGTATGTGCAACGTTATACCGTATCGTATGAGTATGTTGAATGTACGTTTAAAGTTTGGTGGCAAGAATGTTTTAGCATTTACGAAGCAAGTGGAAGTTGGGAATGGATGGGATATGCGATGTTACAGTGGTGTGTACTACGTAACGTAGAAGACAAGGTTTACGGGGAGAATGAACTAAACTCTAAACTATGTTTGGTGTGTGTAGAAAGAAGCAGTAGCAAGTAACGCAGCAACGGGTCAATTCAACAATGCTTTTGGGGAAGACTTGTTCTTGGGCTATGCTGCTTTTGCTGGCTTCTTATAAAATACAAAATATAACACTGATTCAGTTGGATATAATGGTTGATGATGATACTATGTATGCGGTGGCTGTTTTTCTATTAACTGCAAACGCCTTTAGGTACAGCGCACTGAATAAGGATAATATTTTTTTTTTTTGGGTATGTATGTATGTGTATGTGTGTCTGTGTTGTCTGCTGGCCGTCCGTCAGTTAAGTGGTGAGTGTATATAGAGATAGAAGAGGTAAGAGCCAGTCTTCAGCAGCCATCTTCGTCGCCATTGAAAGGTGAAAATCCTTGTGCTCACTTTGATTTCTTGACTGTCCTCGTGTTATGGGGGTCAAACAGGGCCATGCTAAGTGACACTGAAGACAGGTGAGGGTCAGCCACCATGACTAACCCTAACAACGGCGCTAGTTTGGAGGACTGTCATAGCAACTTCTTCGCATTAACGGACTTGTGTGGGATCAAATGGCGTCGCCTGGTATCGGA
The DNA here is from genome assembly GCA_034699025.1 of Entomobrya cf. arborea Gr-Col-00668. NCBI lineage: Eukaryota > Metazoa > Arthropoda > Collembola > Entomobryomorpha > Entomobryidae > Entomobrya > Entomobrya cf. arborea Gr-Col-00668. The sequence goes on from JAQIWN010001592.1 coordinate 1,619, forward strand.
TGCGTACTTGGGGTCAGGGGGTCATCACTCCCAGCATCATCATCATCAGAGCCATGGACCCTTGGACGATCCAGTTTTGTCGTCGTATGCCCGATGCGTCGCTTCGGACATTCTGTGTGTGTGGAGACGCTCCCCGAATGCCAAGCAAAATCATTCACCTCCGGACCCTTTTCAACCACAACATGGGACAACAACCCCCACACAAACGTCACCACACTTTATGCATTCTCACCAACATGGGCCTCATGGAGGGCCTGTTGGGTCAACACAACAAAATTCACAGCAGCTAGGTTTACACAGCATGCAAATGATGTCATCGCATTTATTAGGTTCTGGGCCTCATCATCATTCAGGAACGTCAAGTGGAGGCCCTCCTCCATATTCGTCTAGTGGTCAGTCCCAATTTGGAACATCACTTTCACCAATTACACCTCATTCTCAACAGTCAATCTTTAACTCATCAAGTAGTGCGTCAAGTAGTGGTCCTAGTTTGAGTGGTCCCAAAGAGCTCTGGATATTCTGGTATGGTGAGGAGCCAGAATTGTCGTCGTTAGTGCACGCCCAATTGTTGAAACACGAAACAGAGCAGGGCTCGTGGGAAAATGGTTTGTCCTACGAATGTAGGACGTTGTTATTCAAAGCATTACATAATTTAATTGAGCGGTGTCTCCTGGCGAAAGATTTTGTGCGAATTGGTAAATGGTTTATTCAGCCAAGTGAAGAGCATTTAAAAGCCGGTGGTATTGGAAACAATGGAGCTGGGAGCAATAACAGCAGTGGTGGTAGCAGTGGAAGCCACAGCAATAGAAATAATTTCCCTATGCAACTATCATTTTCCTTTGCATTTTTTGTTCATGGTGAAAGTACTGTGTGTATGAGTGTGGATGTTCGTCAGCATCCGTCAGTGAGACGTGTAGGTAAACAGCATTTATTAGTAGGACAGTCACCTAACCAAAATGTGCCAGTTATATTGGCACCATACGGTCTTGCAGGAACTTTGACCGGTGTAAGTTATCGGATGAGTGATCCGGGTACTCAGAAAATTTTAGAAGAATGGAAACAATTTTATCCGGTGGAAGCAGCATTGAAATCCCCAATGTATGATGTATCCACATCTAATAATTCATCTCATGGACCACATTCCTCTCCTCATCCAACCGCCAATGGCAGTGCATCATCTCAGCAACAGCACTCTCCAGGAAATAATCAAGGTGCTTCGGGTGGCGGTCCTCCAACAGGGATCCCACCAGTGTTGGAAGTGATTGTTTCTGGGGTGCGAATGAGATATCCCTCGTGTTACGTTTTGACCACGGAATTTGATGAATTGCCACGATCTCTAGAATCAAACATCTCAAACGGTAGTAGTGCTACTGCTCCGGTGGCATTAAAAACTAAATCTTCAACGAAAAGTACAGTTAAGGATTCCGAAAATGCGGCTTGTCCTGCCGTTAAATCGCCGGGACGGCCTCAAGGCTCTCTTACAGTATCACAGAAGGTCGGTCAGCTGCCGCCAAAATTGCAAAAATGTCATTTGAACAAAGCTGTCAATTTCTCCCTTTTCCATCAAAGTCAATAGTTAATGTGTCAATTGTTGCTTGTTGTTGTTCGCAAACCCGCCGAAATTTTAAATGCGAAAATGCTGTATTCCTTTGTTTCAATCTTGTTCAAATGGCATTATTACAGTTTCAGCGTTTAAATATTTTTTTCATGATATTTACTATCGTAAAACAGATCAGCTAACCCACGAATTTTTACTCACAGGTCGATAAAGTGGAAGGATTGTTGCCCGAGCGTGTATGGCAAGAAACAATATTGCCATCTTTTCCACTCAGCAAATCACAAAACAATGAAACATCGTCTTGCGACCAAACGTCTCTCTTTAACAACTCGACCAATTCCTGCGAATCAGTTGGGCAGTGGGATTTTGTAGATCCATCCAAGAAACTTGGGTGTTCCTGCTCAAAGTGAGTGATGTTTCTGCTCACCCCAATTAACAAAATATGTCAAACTTATGTCAGCAGTTTGATTTTGATTTAAGGTGGCCAAAATCTAATGTATGACGTTTTATTATCTGTAGATGTAAACGACCGTCAGGATCAAAAGGGTTATTTTCGGGTAGCCAGAGTACAAAGAGTGGTTCAAGAGTGAAAAAGAGCACTTTCCATAAACGGTCTACGCAACAGTTGACACAAATTGAAGGTTGGGCCACACATTGGTCACTATCACAAGATCCAATATCTACAACCAACTCAAATCCACCTTTGATGAATGGACCCATTAAATCAGAAAATCAAGGATTGGGAAACCAACAAACAAATAACAGGTGCTTTTGGAATGATCATAATTTAATCAGCTTAGGATGTCTGGTGTAAACTGTTTGTGGCCTCAATTGGATAATGGAATTTACTTCAGTCTCTGATGTCTTTAAATCTATAAACGTCAAATGTATGAATTTATATTATCGTCAGTAATCACTACTAGCAAGTTTGGAGAATAATTTCAGTGCATAATTTGTTCACGTTTCTTATTTAGTGCTACTAGAATGTAAACAGTTTTAATAGTGTTTTGAAGAAAATATAATGGGAGCGCTACCCATGTGTAAAAACCCAGCAGACACATACTCACCCCAAGAGTGAGGAAGAATTTAAATTTACTCCTGTCACCAGTTTGCTACCAATTTACTTGTGTGCCTTAAAGAATCAAATTAAATTGTCTTGATTTTGCTAGATAGGCCTTTAAATAATTTATTGAGTGTACAATTCCTTTTCCTAGTGACTTTTTGAACTCTCAAATATTTTCGACGAGTTTCCGTTATATTACAATTTGTCTCTAAACAGTTTACCCAGAGTTCTGATTTGAAGGACCTTTATTGCTATTTTTTAACTCGCCTGTATCGTTATTTGTGTAACGTGTTTTTGTGTCTATTTCGCTGTACAGAAATGCACCTGGAACGCCACTCGGAGGCCCTCCGTCGTATAAATGCGGAATCGGAAGTGAAGGACCTGGTGCATCACCGGCTTCCATCGCCCCATCACCTCTGGCAACTCCACGTTCACAACCCTCCTCTGTATCTCAGCCTGAACCACCAATGCCAACATTGAGTCCCCAACCCAGTAGTAGTGAAAAGCTACCGGTTGAGACTCCTGAAAATACCGGCCCAAAATCTGTATCATCATTGTCGAATCAGGTAACTAAGTGCGATTAAAAGTTGTCCCTAGTCAACTGAGAGATGAATATATTACCTTTAACTGTGTGTTATTTTGTTACTAGGTATTTTCTCCGGCTGTAATAACACTTGATGGTGCTAAAGCTGAGCCCAATGAACATGGAAATTCAAACGCTGCAAATACAAATAATAATGAGGCTCCCAAGTTGGAATCATCTGTGCTAGGCACACTAGCCACAACAGGGAACACTCTTATAACACCAGCAACCTTTGGAACTATTCTGAGATCGTTAAAGCGTCCAGTGCTACCTAGTAAGGACTACGAACCCTTACTGGTGGAAGAAAGTGTCAACCAACCATCCTCTACGCTGTATGATTACACAACCATGGAAGCTTGGTAAGCTAGTGACAATTTTAAACAATAGTGTAAATCATTTAAGGTTTAAGATAACGTGTGTTTACATTATATATTCTGTTTATACCAATAGGCTGAATCACCCTGTGAAGAAAATGAAAACTGCAGAGGGAACTACTTTAGCTTCACTATACAGTTGGGGTTGGGGAGTAAGAAAAAACTCAGAATCTACTCACGGCTTTCTAGGCCCCTATAGAGACGACAGGTCTCATTCTCGTAAACGAAAAGCTGACCCATATGAGTTTGACGATGATCATCATCATATATCCCAGGTGAATTTGGATGGCTTTAAAAGAAATGGAATAAAGGTACGCATTATATATGAAGTAGTTGTTAGTGCTTCGAAAATGATAAAAACACTCACCACGCATTACGTTTTTGCGATATGAAGTTGTGTTTGCATTATGATGAGTGCATAGTTCATCTGAATACGATGACGAACGAATTAAATGCTTTCGCCCCTATCTGACATGCTAATGATTCAAGTTATGATTGCAAGAATGTTGTGGTATTTCCTCCTTTAATACGATGAAATTTGGTGATATGACTTTCAGGAAGAGGAAAAGGGCTCATTTTGTCAAGTAGAAGCTGGTAACAGCAAAGGAGTAGCTGGTAACTTGTTTACGAATGAGGGTCTTCAACCATCGTTCAGAGATCTTGAAGAGATATTTGATAATTCTGATACATCGAGTGATGAAACGGTGTGTACAACTTTCATATGCGTAGTATGCATTGTAGTTGTTTTTAACTTGCATTTTGAAGTTATACTTATTTATTTTTTATGATTTTTGTGTTTAGTTTCAAGCACCCACACCTCCTGGATCTAACAAACCAGCCGGTTTGCTGGATGAAGGTTTGTCATCCATCACAAGCCACTGTGGAAAGAGTAAAAGTAGCTTGAGCATATTGAGGCCTGAGGAACTCTCCAAAATGTTTCCTACTCCTCCATCACAACCGGAACATAACCCCGTTGCCTCTCCGTGCGGTCCCCAATCTGATAACCCCTCAATGGAAGGCCTCTCTGATGGCCCCATGTGCATTCGTAGGCTGCCAGATAATTATCCAATTCTCGGCAGTCCCCCAGATGATGGAATGGATTTAAGACTGGAGAGTTCTTTATTTATGAAAAGTGGTCAGCAGCAGGCGCATCGAATGCATTACCAGGACTGGTCGTACGTATTCAAGCCTGCAACTGTATATAAGATGTTAGGTTCTTCCAAATATTCCCCTTTATCAGTACTGCCAAGTCAAAAGGAACCACCGCTGCCACTTTCGGGTAGTGTATTATTATACAAGGGAACATGGCAGAACCCACCGCAGCAGCCTACACCAGCCCCAGCTCCTCCTTCCACCGCGACAGCGGCAACAACTCAGGTCCAACTACAACATCCACTTACACCAAACATCCCGAACCCGGCTCACCTAAGGCCCGGGTTGTCTCCAATATCACCAGTCCCCACTTCCATAAGAGGTTTGTTTCAGATGCATAGGTATGCAGGAGCTAGTAAAGTGAAAGTCGGACAATACCAAACTGTTATTATAATTTTGCAGGAACGCCCTTTGACATGGGTTCTCCTCCATCAAGCAACATGTACCTGAAACAGGGTCCACATGGACCTCCAACTCATAACTCAATGCCTAATCATCCTGGAAATCATCACTTGTACAGCACGCGTGGGCCAGAGGCACATGCTTTGGTTGTTACCCTTTCTCTTTCTGATTCAGTTATCGGCTTGTTCCGAGATCACAATTTTGACAGTTGTACAATGTGTGTGTGCAACGCTACTAATAAGATCATTGGCAATATACGCGGATCTGAAGTAGGAATCTACGTTCAAGATACATCACCTGAAGAAGAGGCTGTACGATGCAACTGCGGATTTAGCGCAAGTGCTAATCGACGGTAAATGGCGATGAAAATGGCAATGAAAAATATTTATTAACCACAGGAAGATCTTTACTCAAAAACAATTATGTCTGTTCAGGTTGGCTCATCGTTCTGGACTTTTCTATGAAGATGAATATGAGATTACTACAAGTACTCTTGCTCCCCTTGCACTTCCGAACGATGAATGGTACGAGAGAAAGAAGCAGTCCTTCCTTTTGTTGGATCCAAAGTATACGAATGCCGTCACTCTCAACTCTGACAGAGATCTCACTGCAGCATCAAACATAGTTGACTCGGTGCCCCCATTCCTGCTGGAAATGTTAAAAGAGCAATGCTTACTTTTGTTTGGTTCGAGCACAGCCTCTCGGTTTACTGGGGACGTCATTAGCAATGGGCAAGTTCTCAAGCTTACTTTTCCATGATTTAACATACTACTTGTTTAAATGATGTGTGCATAGTTCATCTGAATATTGTGACGAGTAAAAAAATGCTTTCGCCCCTATCTGATATGTTTACTATATACTTGTAACACGAAAACACGTGTTTATTAAGTTTGTGCTAAGATCAAATTCTTTATATTTAGATGGTCGGACTGGCAAATAAATTATCTTGAAAACCTGGACGCAAATAGAGCAGCCCTTATTGCTTTAGAACATGGAAGAACTGTCATGGTAGAAGCAAGTGGTCGTACTGGCTTCTCTCGGCTACCAGAGGACTTGATTCCCATTAAAAACAGTGCTAATCTGCTACACAAGTGGCAATTCTTGTGGGTGAAGGGCCCGAAATCCAGTCAGGTTTGTTGGAATAAAATTATTCAGTCTTCTATGTATCATTTTAAAACATATAGTATAGTCAATGCTTGTGTACTCATACATGATTTTCTGCTTACTATACAGGACATTATGGCAGTAATGAAAGCTTTACATCCTTTACTGCAAGACGCCGTACATGCTAAAGCATGGGATGCCCAATACACCGTATCAGGACCTCTGACATGGCGCCAGTTTCACCGACTTGCAGGCAGAGGTAATTTATCGCATCTTATTATTCAACATGTAATGATATTTTCAGTGGTTAACGAATTTTATTTTTGTTCTTCTAGGAACGGATGATAGATGTGATCCTCAACCTATTCCATCAATTCTTGTTGGCAGTGATAAGGATTGGCTTTCGTTAAGTCCACTTGCAATACGATTTTGGGAGAAATTACTTCTCGAGCCTTATGCATATCCTAGAGATGTTGCCTACCTGGTTGTTTGTCCTGATAGCGATGTAATTACACATAGGGTGAAAACATTCTTCCGTGAATTTTCATCTATGTATGAGGTATGTTGACAGATTTAGAAATTCCAATTTGCGTACTCTTAAACTAGAAGTTTTTTATTTGTTAGCTATAATTCGTTGGAATTTGAATTTTAGGTATGTCAGCTTGGTAAGCACTGTCCGGTGACGAAAGTAAATCAGGACGGGATTGTACGAGTAGGAAAGTCAGTAACCAATCGATTACCATCTGATTCTATTGACGAATGGTTTACAATGCTCCCGGATGTCCCAGTAGCTTCTGTACTAAAACTCTACGCAAAGGTACGTAAAAATATCTAATATAATTATATGTTTGTGTATTACAAGTTAATTATCATGTTTCAAATGTTGTCATTTTCAAAGGTATGTAAGCATTTTCTGGCTCGTCAATTATCTACGATCTCACTGGACCAGAGTATCTTCAATCCAAATAACCAAAACCAAAGTACACAGCCCAGGGTATACTCACACGATAGACCAGCACCATCACCAAAGATGCCACCACCAGGCATGGACCCTGGCCTGATGCAACAGGGACCACAAACACCAAAATCCGAATATGGTAAGCTTTCAGCTCGAGTACATAATTTGTGATAGTTAATTGAATCATTGCCTGTTTGTAATTTGTGCATATTTGCCCTGTACAGATTCAGATATGCCTAACAAAGAATGTCAAGCACAAGAAAGTCCAGATGATGACGAGCGCGATCCACCTGCTCTCGTCGTGTATTTTATAGAGCCGTGTGGCTTTAGGTCAGATAATGAAGATTTGCACAGGTATGCTAACTGAAATATTGTTGTAGATCTCCAAAGAAGTACTCTTACATGATGTTAATTAAATATATTTAAATCGAAATACCTCATGAAATTATGGTTATTTTTGCAGAATGGTCAGTCTCGGGTTACTTCGATGTTTCTCGTCAATGATCACTGGATTACCGGACAATATAAAAAACAATATAACGTTACAAGTACGCCAATAGAAACTAGAGATATTCATAGTTTATGGGTAACACGCTATGTATGTAGGTATCGTAATGCAAGTTTGATTATTTATAGGTTATTTCTCTGGAAGATATTTTGAACCTGGGCAATAGTACTCTAGAAACTCGACTAAAGAATGACCAAATGCGAGCTATGGCACTCACTGTATACTCGCAATGTAGACGACTGCTAGTACACCAAAATAATGTTAAATCGCTGACAGGATTTGGTCCGGCAGCTGCTGCAGAGCTCTTCGTAAAAAGCAAAGATGTATGTGAAAAATAGACCAGAACATGTTTGTACGACAATACTGAAACAATTGGAATAAATCTAATTATGTAATTATAATGTGTTGCAGGAAAAGAAGAAGGGATCGTACAGATTGTATACTCCTCCATACATTCTAGCCCCTACCAAAGAGAAGATTTCGGAAGGATTGGAGTGGTTGAATGGGTTACAAGGGCATACAGTTGGTGGTATGGTGAGCAGCGGAAATGCACTGGCTGCTGGAAACTCTCCGTTGCCAAATGCGTCTTCCGTCCTGTATGTTGCTTATTGTCTGAGTGAAGATCAACGCTGGTTGCTAGCTTCTGCAACCGACGAACGTGGTGAACTGCTTGAAACCACCACTATTAGCATTTATGTTCCAAATCGTTCTAAACGAAGAAAAGCGTCTGCAAGAAAGCATGGTCTACAAAAATTGATGGATTTTATACTTGGGGTTATGTCAACTGGAGTTCAGCCATGGAGACTTGTCGTCGGACGCTTGGGAAGAATTGGTCATGGCGAATTAGAAACCTGGAGCACACTGCTTAGTAGAAAGAGTTTGTTGAGGGCTTCAAACCAACTAAAGATTGCTTGTCATCAGTGTTCCCTTCAGTATCCTGCCGATACACCGTGTGTCCTCTCTGCGTGTCTTGTTTCTCTGGAACCAGACAGTTGCTTACGGTTGATGCCAGATTTATTCACACCGGATGAGAGATTTGCTGCTTCTGGTACCACTGGTACACTTTCAACTCCACAAGATGTCTCCTGTACACATATTTTGGTGTTTCCAACTTCAGCTACAACACAGGTATGTTACAATAATTCTTTTTAGTATAGAATCATTTTTTAAATCTGACTGCTTATCAATAGTGATGTAAATTTCGATTATTGTTGTGTAGTCATCACAAACAGCATTTCAAGAACAACATATCAATGGGCCAGATCTAGGTGATGAAGATTTGCTGTTTATAAATGTTCAAGAAGACATGTCTGATGGAATTGATGGAATGCAGGTTCGTATTCGCTCTTTTGTAGAGTCCATACTTGTGTTATATATTAGTTACATAACCTGGGCATATAAATCAAGTCTAAATGTTTTCATTTTAATTATAAAGGATCTGCAACTTGGCGACATCTTTAGTTGGGCAGATGCTGGTCCTGGAGCACCTAGTCCTGTGGGTAGTCCACGAAGAGATTCTGCTTCACAGCCCGGAAGTCCTGGTGGAATTGGTGCATCCGGCAGGCATTCCCCATTTCAATCTGGTGGCCAAGGAAGGGTTAGTGAAATAAAAATGATTCTGTTGTTTTTACTAAACATACATCTATAAGTTTTATGACCATTAATTTTAATATTCAGAATGGAGGCCGGGGAGATGGCGAAGAGCTAGGAACACTATTACAACAACCTTTGGCGTTAGGTTACTTTGTATCAACTGCCCCATCTGGAAAGCTCCCGAACTGGTTTTGGTCTTCGTGCCCTCAAAGATCCGTGGAAAAAACCGCAGCAGTTTTTCTGAAGTCGGCTTTGCATTTACATTCGCATAATATTCTACACAACATTGACGATCCATTGCAGCAACAATCAAATGCCAAACAGCATCCTCTTGATTCCCAATTCACTACGGATGTTCTCAGGTTAGCTACATGCAAAGTGTCCTTTGATTTCTGGTTGAAAAAAATGTGCAGTTTTTAATGTGAAACTTTGTTGTCAATACCAGGTTTGTTTTGGAAGGATACAATGCTCTATCTTGGTTGTGCTTGGATCCAGTAACCCATGACCGAAAGTCCTGCCTGCCAGTTCATATCCAGAAACTTCTTCAGCTTTATTATACCATCACAACACTGGTGTAAATACCTAAAGGAACGATTCGGCGTTCAAGCGTTGATGAGTACAAAACTGTAAGTTTTATTTTCTCGCGGACGTATTCTCTCATAAGCATAATAAAGTTAGATAGTTAAAAGTTAGTAATATATCGCGGAAGAGAGATTGTGTTGGAAGTCGAAAGACGGAATTGTTGCTTTACTTGATGGAAACAATGGGATGGATGTGTAGCTCGTGGTCGTGATTTCTGAAATTTAATGTACTCGGCTTATGCACCTAAATATGTGCATAAAACAAATTAAATATATTTAGAGTATAAACAGATGAACTCCATAATTATACATACACATATATAAAAAATGAATATATATATACAAATACAAATTAAAAACTGCATAATAATTTTATTCTGTATCCATTATGTACATAAGATACTACTATTATTATTGTTATTACAATTTTCAAATAGAAGTAGTAAAACAATAACTGTATGCATAATAAAAAGTAGACGAGAAAGATTTCAAAATAATATTATTTATGTTCCTGTAAAAAAACTCTTCTTGTATTTAAAAATAATATGCACGATGTATGTAGGTAGTTGTTAATATATATATATAACGGTGGTGGCATATTAATATATATATAGAAATATACACCATATTATATATAGAGGTAATTGATACCTTTAACTGAAGATATGTAGGCCTGTAGAGCAGCATGTAAAATGAATTTTATGTATATGTATGTACCTTTCAGGTTGGTTTAATTGAATTGAAACTAACATGCTAAGAGGAAAACTATTGGAATTAACAATTTTAGACGTTTATAATTATATTATTAGGTATTATTGTCCTTGTTGGGTTTGGGAAAGTAAAAGTTTGAGGGGAGATGCTGAGCGGAAGCATTTGGAAGAAGAGTTGCCTATACGTCGTCAGATATTAATTATTATCATCATCACTTTACACTATTTTATGATTATTATTGCTATAATTATTATTATCATTATTACTTAAGGAATACTGAATGCACACCACTCGCATGAAATAACATTGGAGTAACAACATTATTACTTGGTTATGCATAAGCTGATTGTTATTATTACAAATTTTTTGTTTTGTTTTTGTTTTTTGATCACGTCCAAATAAGCCGTTTTTATTTGCGGTAAACAAAGTATACCTCAACATTAAAAGTTTATATAAGTAATTTGATTGCATTTAAACGTTTAAAATTAATTAATATTATTTTGTGGTTATGTTGTATTGTAACCAACTAATGTATTTTAATCATGTCAATATTATGCAATACAAACACAGTGATTTTGATTGAGAGGAAACAAGTGTTCGTTTATTGTCTGTCTGCATTTATTAATGAACATTGACTGGTTATAATATAATCACACGCAGTAAAAATACATTATTGTGCATCACTAGAATCATCATATATTATGTGAGTATCCTAAATTATGTATTTATTTCCTAAAACTACTCTGTGAAAATTCTATATTTTTATTGTTATATTTTTAAAAAACAATTTTTCATTTTAACCTTTCTATTCTGGAAATGCGGACTAGATGCAATAAAAAATAATGATCTTTAACTATGAATGATTTCATATCTTTCTAGGAGATGTAGTATCTCAAACCCAACCTCTATCATAATCAGTACAATAATCATCCACTCAAGACGTGTGTGATGCTGATCTGTTAAATGCGTAGAAATTAGATCTAGCAGCTCACAGCATTGAGTTAACTTTTCATTCATCACTTTGGTTCTTCGAGCAATGCTTAAGTAGTCGCACGTTTTCTGATATAAAGTTTCAAGGCGTTCTCGTTCCCAATAAAAGTCTGGAGTGTCTAGCAGGTTGGAATTCAAGTTAAGTTGATGGCGAAGCGCAAACAACTCTCCCGTTTTCTGCATAACCTCTGCCCGTGACAGTTTCAAGTCTTCTGCTCGTTTTAGTGCCTAGAATTGCAAATTTGAAGTTATTACTACAAATGAGGACTCAAACTGTTTCATACGTTATTAAATGAGACCATGTGAAACTTTTATTACACTATACATACCTCAGTAATATGCTCTATTCCTTCAACATATTTTTCAAGTGTCGTTTCCCAAATTCCTAGTTTAACGGATGACGCTAAGGCATTGGCAAACGCGTACTTTTCAAACACCCTGTTGGAAGGATCATCACCTAAGTAAACTGTTCCTCGAATCAACCGTGTATGCCTATAACGTACAAGTTTTCCACATTTATGTATTTTAATTATTTGTTTTCAAGTTTAAAATCAGCTTATTCTTTTTTATATTTACTCACCCTTGATCAGTGTAAGCATAGCTCATATACTCACATTCCTCTTCGATATCTTGCTGTGCGTAACTTTCATCCTGGTACTCTTTCAAAAATCTGAATAAATCAACGATCAAATTATTAACCACCAAGTTTGCGAAACTATAAAATAAAAAGCTTGCATCATGATAAATATTTACGAGTGTGAAACTTACTTGAGAACATTAACTATTTCTAGATAAGGAACATTCCAGAACACCACAGCACCTTCCCGGAAGAAAAATATTTCTCTGGGTTCGTCACCGATTGGATACTTCGCGGAAACATGAATCACATCAGATAGATCTAACGACCAGAAATTCGAAAAACTGTCAGTAAATAAGAAAATATACAAAATTGGAATTGAAACTGCGACTAAATGGCAATACCATCGGAAAGAACCGTTGGGATATAAAGACCCTGCGCAACGAGCCCCTTGTGCATTCCCTTCAGGTCAAATTCTTCGCACATGGCATAAGCTGTAATTGGAAAATTTTCTTCCTCATCAAAGTTGTAACCGTATTCATCCATAACGGTTGCGGTTGTTGTCCCCTTCCTTTTAGTACGCTTCTTGTTAACTGCTTTATTTTTGCCTGGAGGTTCGTTATACTTAGGTGACGCATCAGTCACATTAGCAAGTGGAGTGAATTGTGCTTGGAATGGAAGGAAGCTGTGAAAATAACACAAAAACAAACTTAATCTGTGAAATTATATTTCATAAAGAACGTATATTTTGTTCTTAGGCTTGCGCGCAATGCTAAATACAATAATTACCCCTTGGCTTTCAGGGCATCAACGCCAGATTTTAGCTTATGTACGTCAGACAACCCATGGTTATTCATTGATACTGAAATAGGGTCCTTAATTGTCGATGAAAATATAGGTTTTCGAGGTGGCCTTCCAAGAACACGGGAGAAAGTATTATTATTGTAGTATTTGCTGTGATTACTGCGCACACTTTGAAAGAACGTTATTTTGACATCACTTGTCAATAATCGGGTTGCAGTGCATACCAGTCGGGCACCACTTGTTGCCACAAAAATGTTTGAAAAACACCTCATGGTGAAAGCACTCCACTGTAAAGTAAAATGACAGAAGTCAGTCTCACTAAACAAATCACTAAAATAGTTTGTCAACTTCTAAGTTTCAACTACAACTCAAGTTAAGAGTTGGACAGATGACTGAGAAAAGTAGAAGTGAAATTGCACTATACAAAAACATTACATACCGGTTCCTTAGAGCCGCTCTGATCAACTCACCCCATCCGTTCCAACCCAGATTCGTTGTTCTATCATTCACATCGCTACATCATCATCACTTTACGTGCATGGCACTGGCAACGTACAACGCAACGTAACACAAAATCATCGTACAAAGTTGTACTCGACACGACACAGTGACAGTCGGAGTCGACTCGTCTTTCACTTTCACAAATAAATCTAGTGAGCAATTATGAAGTAGTCCATTTCTCGCGATACATCGAATTACTTAATGCAGTAAAAAGTGATAGGTAATTTGTAAGAATGTTGCTAGTGCAATACAGTCTATAATTTTTAATAAATCTTTTAATATTTTGATTTTGATAGATATTTATTTATAAACTGATAAGCACAATGGCTACAGTGATTCTCGAAAGTTCGGATCTGAAAAATTTTAAGGTTCCTCTTAGCGTGGCAAGTTATTCTACGCTAATTAAAACCATGATAGATGACTTGGGAGTGGATGAACCAGGGTCGGATACAGAGGTCATTCCTATTCTTAAGGTGGATGGAACAATTTTGGAGAAAGTTTTGGAGTGGGCAAAACATGAACAGGTAATCAATGAAGGCACTGTTCTAGCTAAATCGGCAATACAGAGTATGATGCGAATGTAGTATGATCAAGTTATGCATGTTAGTTATCACTTACCACCATAAAGTATTGTTGGTTAGTGGACTAGAGAGGATCTTTGAAGTAAATATTTAAGTAAGTATATATATCTAATTTTTCTTTTCCAATTTCATAGGAGGAGCCAACTGGAAGACCCGTTGAGACCAATGGTAATCATTCTGAAGACAATGACGACCGTGAGATGACAGAATGGGAGAAAAAGTACTTAGAAGTTGATATAGAAACTTTGTATGCTATTACCCGGGTAAGTGTTATGTCATGGATGACTGATGACTGTGTCTTCATATTCCTTCAATTCATTTGGCTGACACCGTTTGTATTGCAGATTCACACGTTTACTGAAAATTTGATCTTTATTTCTTCTAATTTATTTTCAGGCTGCCAATTACCTGGACGTGAAAGGTCTGCTGGATCTAACCTGCTTTGCGATCGCCAACAAAGTCAAGGGAAAAAATGCTATCCAAATTCGAGAACTCCTTCCAAGTCCCCCTGTCGAGAAGGAGAACAAACAGCAAACGCCTGAATCATCATCTGAATAATAAGCAGTAGAAACTATCTCACAATTGCCATTGATGTAATCTAAATTAAGTCCAGTTATGAAAGATTGTATGATAGCTTGTTCCAAAACTACAAATTAAAGTATTCTGTCTAAATGTAATAATACTTGTTAAGTCAAGCCTCTGGATACAAATACAATATGTCCAGTTTCCTAGATTAGATCAATTTAAACTTCATTAAAAAAGATTCCCTCTTTGTACCGTACCTTGATATTTTTTGTGCGTGTATTTTTTAATGCATTGCAGCAGTGCGTATACTCAATACGAACCTGTTATGTGTGTTATGTTATCTTTGTGGTTATCAACTCCACGTCTAAATTGTCTTTAAAGTATATTGTGCAGTTATGTTATCTTTCATAAAGGAAAATACTCCATTTTGGTTAATGTTTAACAGAAGGGTAATTTTTAAAAAATGAATTGCATTTAATCATTGATCCTTTAGTTTTAGGAGAATACTGATTTTTTTTCAATTCAAGTCAAAATTCCCAACCACTGCTGAGAAAATTTACATAAAAGATCTTATGGGTGTACTTGAATACATAATGATGGCTCAAAGTAGTCCCTATTTAGGCCCGTTGCTATTGCAGCTACGACTTTGCTTAATTTTTAGTACAAAGTTGTAGGAATCTTTTATTAGAGTTCTCGTAAGAGTGAAGAGAGAACTATACTACGAATGCTCTGCTTATCTATTTCCCGTCCGTTCGTAACGTAAACGGTAACTAATTTCGGAATTCTGTTTTTTTGCATAAAGGTTACACAAAACCAGGCTCAAACATAGGGTATACGTATAATAACTGGAGTATCTAAACGATTGGGACACGCTTTTCCAGGTGACAAATGATCTTATGAAGTCCTCTCACGTTGGAATGTTTTCCACACTGGTGACAGGTCGGCACACGCCAGCTATACTGCGAGCAGGGTTGGGTAGATTACTTGAGTTTGTAAAAAAGATTACAGAATACAATTTTTCCGAATTTCACTACAGATTGCCAAAAATAAATCTTAATCTTTTGATTACTTTCAAGGTGCTAGATTTTGATTACAAATTACAGATTACTTTTCATAAAATTTGTAGTTTAAAAAGGCTGTAAATTTCAAGTCCAGCTGAATATCAGTTTGGATCTATATCTTAAATACCTAAAATGCATCACTTATTTATGAAAAAGCTAAAATGTTATTATTTTTTGCAATGATTTCAATATTTTAGAGAGTTAACCATGGAAAAAAAATTATACTGAAATTGTTTAAATTTCGTTAAAAATTGTAATCTGTAATCTGATTACATTGCAGTGCTTACATTTCAAAAAGGAAGTTTGTGATTACTGATTACAGATTACTTTGAATTTCAGATGACAACTAGATAACTGATTACTTTAAAGCAATCTGATTAAGTAATCAGTGTAGTCGTAATCACGGCACTGCCATGCCTGCAAGTGAAAGTGTCTCAACTCTCAACCTGACATGGTCATCCAGCGAATGCATCTTGGAATAACATTCACCACACTTTTTACACATACTTAAAAGGTTTGGGTGGGCCTTGGAATTTGGTTGGATCGTGAATACTTTGGTTGGATTAGGCCTAAGGGTGTTGGGACATAGAAAAATTTCTGAAGATTTTTTTCTTCGTTTTTACCCATATATCGAAGTATATTTCGATACAAAATGAAATTTTGAACACTTTTTTCCCAATACTTTTTTCGATTTGAAGCCAAGTTTTCGAGTTTTGACCTCGCAAAGTCTTCGAGTTTAAGTAAGCTGACTATAGTTGGAGTGCATTTAAACCTAACGTAACCTAACCTAACCTAACTTGAACGGAGCTGGGTTAGAATTTCAACACGATTATAGTATTCTTATGTTAAATTTTGGTTAGGTTAGGTTAGGTTAGGTTTAAATGTACTCCAACTATAGTCAGCTTACTTAAACTCGAAAACTTGACTTCAAATCGAAAAAAGTATTGGGCAAAAAGTGTTCAAAATTAAATTCTGAGTCGATTAGTGTGTTTTTGTAGGGTAAAAACGAAGAAAAAAAAATCTTCAGAAATTTTTCTGTCCCAACACCCTTAGGCCTAATCCAACCGGATACTTTTCATGAGATATTTCAAATTATCCTTGTTTTTCTATTTCGCATGACAAATCTGGCTTGGCGGAATAATTACAACACACCGCACACTATAATTCTGGCACACCATTGCCGTTCTTCAGGCACACTGTTATCCAGTAAACCAAAATTTAAATACACTTATATAAAGAACAGTGGTGTTCAACGTTAAAACTATTATTATGTACCTCGATCATCGATTAGGCCACGTTGGGTACTGAAGAAATATGAATATTATGCTGAGTTCGAAAGTTTAGAGAGAGATATAGTTAGATTACGTTTGGTTAAGCATAGCTGAAATTATTGGGTTATATTTAGTTAGATTACGTTTGGTTAAGCATAGCTGAAATTGTTGGGCTATATTTAGTTAGATTAGGTTTGGTTAAGCAAAACTAAAATTGTTGGGTTTTATTCAGTTGGTAGATTAGGTTGGCTTATAAAACACAGATGTCACATGTATTTCCATGTAAATAAAATTACCCGAATTTTGTCTATAAAACCCATATAACCCATATTTTGCCCATATTTGGGTTAAATTGATTTAACCCGTATTACATCGGACCCTGGGTTATATTCAGTTGTAAGATTAGGTTGGGTTAAGTACGGCTGAAAGTGTTGGGTTATATTTATCGTTGAGTTTTGGTTACAGTGTGCTGGAATTACTGTATGCTGGAACTACGGTAGTGGTGTGCTGGAATTACTGTATGCTGGAACTACGGTAGTGGTGTACTGGAATTACTGTATGCTGGAACTACGGTAGTGGTGTACTGGAATTACTGTATGCTGGAACTACGGTAGTGGTGTGCTGGAATTACTGTATGCTGGAACTACGGTAGTGGTGTGCTGGAATTACGGTGTCGTCTGGTTTCAATCAAACTCAAACTTTGGCTTCTTGTTAATATGTATATGTGAATGTATCTGTCATGTTTTTCTGTCTTTCTGTTTCCTTGAATGGTATAGAAGATCAAAAAAATCGCCTAACTTTTGAATTATCTATATAGCTTGTTGACTTGACAACTTGCATATGACAATTCATGAAACCCTATGAAAAAGCATTAATCTACCAGCAACTTTTACTTTCATTTCTCAACTCACAACCTTCTTAAATGCATAGCTTTTTTTGCAATATGGACTTGAGAATGCCATATGAGGGATTCCAAAATTTTACGGAATGAAAGGTGACCCTCAATTTTAAAATTCAAATCTAATACTACTGTTTTGTTAAGCACTTCAAACTGTATAACACTGTAAATTTTCAGGTCATAAACTTTTTTACTTTGGCCGCTATGTCAAAAAATCTAAAATTCAAAGGGCACCACTTTATTTCAAAACGGTTCATCCGATTTCCACGAAAATTTGCAC
>JAQIWN010001593.1:0-19688 GCA_034699025.1 Entomobrya cf. arborea Gr-Col-00668
AATTTTGCAATTTCGTTACTTCCGTTGTTAGTATATTTATTATAATTATCCCTCATCATCATCGGCAGATTTATCAAACATTGTTGTTAGATATAAATTATGAACCAAGCTACAAGTATTCCATGTCAGATCTTACAAACGCCTCAATAGAACCACCATATTTATCTTGGTGTTTGGTGCACAGTGCATAATGTATAATACAGGATTTTTATTAGCAAAAAATGATGCCAAACCTTGTACAATATTATTGAACGTCATCTAATTTCCTTTGTTTTTAAAGATCCGTCCACGTTGCAAACTTATCACGTAGCTAAAGTCATAAAATCGTTGAGTTGTCGGTTGTACATAAATCCGTGAATCGTACTGTCTATTCCGCAAAAATATGTGGTCAGAGCCAATTTACAATGTATATATTAACCGAATAAATTACACCAAACAACAACACCAACAATCATGTTCCGTTTCCACCATATTACACATTCATGATTCATTCAAAAGTGACACTCCCCCTTATTGTTTTAAATCTGATTTACTGATGCACGATCAAAAGTCCAAAGACAAAACAGTAGCAAGCCATTTTTACTGCAAGCCGGTCGGTGTAACCCAATTTGCATTTTTCAATTCACCCTAATGGTCTATTGTAGTTTGTTACGTTGCGATCGAGTAACTATAAAGAAGAAGGGGTTGGGTTGGCACTGAAAGACTTTTTTTTTGAGTAATTGTGTGATGGACATTGAAACTGTTTGTTGTGAGGTATGTTTGTCAGAGTTTGTTAAATTATGTACCAATCTGCCTGGCTAAAGACGGAAGCTGGTTATTTGCAATAATTTTTAATGAATTTTCGTATGATACGAAATAACAATGAAGTATGATCATGATGTAATGGTGGGTGGCTTCATTTCACTTGGTTGCAACTTGCAAGTAAATAAGCTGTAGGTCACCCACTATCAAACAACTGTGAATTATGAAGAGAACATATATTTTTCCTCTCGAAGGATGAGCGAGAGAGACGATATTCTGGTTTTCGGGATAATAATGTATTATTAGTATATTACATAAACTATATCTTCTGAAAAGATCTTGCAAAAATGGTTAGCTATATGCTTTTAACAATGTGATAAATTTGCTGATCTGCCTTTCCTTCTTGACTTAAATATATCCCTTTTTATTGTAACTACAGCATTGTTAAATATACCGAGTATTTTGCAACTCGTTAGTTTCATTTTGTACTTATCAGAGTTTTCAGTTATCTGCTCCGCCCCACGAAAAATCATACACAATATGTTATGTAACGACACAATAAAATACCTCATTACTAACTGAACTTCTCAAATTCTTGCTGGCTTAGATTTCTCTCAGATTTCATGCTCTAGGAGCCTTCCGTATTGCTTTCTTCAGTTAGTTTGTGAACAAAATGTGATATTCCTTGTTTGATTAGGTACACAAAAAGACAAAAAAATGGAGACTTGTACTTGTACACAGTTTTTTCTACACTTACACATGCCACTAACAAAAACCTCAATTTTGAAAACGAAAGAGCTTTTTGATAAAGAATTTTTAAAGGATGTACGGATCAGTTGATATTTGATGAAGGGAGAAAAATCCTTTCCCCTTGCGGATCTTTTAAAGGGTTTAAGGAAAAACACTAGGGATGTTTTTTGTTAAAACGTAAGAGAACAGAAAAAAGTACAATTACATAAGAATTTTTGTCCGTTTTGTACTCATTGTACCGTAAGACAAAAAGCTACTGCTGTGACTGTGACGCCCTATTCTATCTTCTTGTTCCTGTGCGTATTGTTAGTTAAAATGGCAATAAAAAATGGGAATGGGAGGATGGTGATGCTGATGATATGAAAAAGGAGCTTTTAGTTTTACTTGAATGCGAATGCATTTTTTTTTGCGAAGCACTTTTCATCATTTTGCCGTATCTTTGTCTGTCTGCTTTTGTTTTAGTGAAAAAAGTCAAGGAAGGAAGACAGGCGGAGGAGTTAAATAAATTTAAGCGAGGAGGAGGGTCGTCGAACTTCATTCCATTCAACCATATAATAAAATAATAAAAATAATAAAGATCTTGATGATGACGATCGTCATCATCATCTTTATGAACCTTAAAAAGTCTCACAGGAGAAGGAAAGTAGAGACAAGTTAACAAAAACCCGAGATGAAATCAAGTAAAGAGGGCTTCACAAATGAACTTCAAGGTAAAAAACAGAACTGTGAATTTACAGAGAAATAAAAAAGGAAACATGTATTAAATGATCATATTTCCTTTTTTTCATCGTCAAATCTTCAGGTTTTCATATCTTCATCAAAAAGAAGGTGGTGGGGGTGGTAGGAGACAACAAGATGAAAAAATGTGATCTTTATATCCTCCACCTTGTTTTCTCTCTTTGATAAAACAACCAGTAGCAATAATTTCACCGCACCGGTAAAGAACCTTTTTTCGTTCAAATAACTTGGAGTAAAATGTGAACTAGCAATAGCAATTGACGGTGATAGTACTGCCACGCACGCATTCAAATATTCTTCTATTTATTCCGTACACATATAAAACCATAATATTTGTTCATAAACATTGTCGTTAAATATGCGTAATATCGTCATCTCATAAAGTTAGTGATAAAACGGCTAAAATTGTAGCAGATACAATAAAGGAAGTAAGGCGTAACTGTCACTTGCAAAAACGAGAAGAGGAGAGAAAAACAAGGCATGCTGTGCAAAACAATTTTTTCATATTTAATTTAATGATTTTCTGTTACATAAAAAAGCAGGGACATATTTTCTTCAGTACAAAACCTTCAAAGATAGAAATGGCTCAACTAGAAAAGAGCGAAGGCAAAAAGGAAATTATTATTATCATGTAGTCAGTGTACAGGAGTTTGAATTAAATAAAAAATATATATGCGCCATGTCATTATGCCTTTGCTCAAGATCTTATTAGGACGATGATCATGATGAAAATGACAGTCGTGCCATCATGCTTGACACGATATCCTCCTTGCTTTACTAAGATGAAGCGCAGCTATGTGATGCTGCATTGCATCTTTTATAGTAAAGTTCAAAGTTAAACGTTTTTTTTGCAGAAATACGAAATAAAAGACGGGCTTCCTATAATGAATACAACATGTTCTCTTTTACTTTAGAGGTTTTCATACTTTTCCCCGAGTTTGTACTGTCTGTTTTCTACAATCGGAATAACAATTCGGCTATAATATACTGTACACACGTATAAAATGCCAAAATATGAGTACAATGATCATTTGACGGTGTTTCATGAGAATATGAACAATGTTTGTTATAATAACAACAATGATGTAATAATGCAAACCCAGGATAAAAATGTAAGCACGAATATGACTACATGTAAATGACAGATCAAAGAGTAGTGCAATACTCACCCGACACCCGAAGATGATGGTTGGAAGACGACAGTACAAAGAAAAATAAGAAAGAAAACATAAGTTTTTTTTTTATCTGGCTTCAACAATTTAAGAGACAAAAATAAATGGAAGTGATCATTAAATGCACTTTAAAAAGTTTGACCCATTATGATTTTCTGCTTATGCTGGTTTCTAGCAATTTTTTGATAGTACCCGAGACCTTTTTTATTTCATTATCATTAGGGTTCATGCTTTTTATTCCAAAAACTCCACCAAAGAAATGTTATACACTTTACACCAGATACTAATACGCTTGTGCTCATGTGCTCGTTCATGAGGATAATGGTGACGAGCTGACTACAGAGCAAAGCTAAAAACTATGTACATTACCACTTCCAAGTTACATAACAGCTTTCATTCCTCTGAGATATTACTTTTTGTACTACCATTTTAGGTAGTTTTATGCTTCATAATGCGAATGTGTGGTAAATATAGCACAAGAAAATATTTTCGTTCCCGTATATTTCTTTTTTTACTTCTACCTAATGTCATATTACGACTGTCAGTTTACTTTACACGGTAGTCAGAACAAAAAATATCACAATGAAATGACTACAGCACATAGCACCATAGCGGTTCAACCAGCCATGTTTTCATTCAACTCTTCTCCCAATTTTTTCATGACTTTAGCGAATTTTCTCAACCGAAAATGATTGTCATTCAATGAGCGTAATTTCATAACATTTCGATCTGGGAGATGCCGACTCCTACTCTCAACTCTACAACCATCCGTTGTTATTTAGGGAGACAAAAGTACTGGATTCATGTACATACCGAAAGGCTATACTATGTAGTATTTTGTTTATGATGTTGGTGTATAGGCTAAAAAGGAATTTTTTATAGAGGATAGAGAACAAGGATCATAATGAAAAAAGTCACGACCACTACAATTTCAAAAATATAGATGTCCATTTGTCTATCTTTCTTTCTTTCCGGTTCTTCTCAGGAAGGATTCACCATTATCATGTAGACAAACGAACAGAGACGCGTATGGCCACTTTACTTGATTCCCATTTCGTTTTCTCCTTCATGTATAGATCATCATGGCTCATGAATACAAAGTACTTGTGTGTGAAGTCGCATAAAATCCTGACAATGCAGACTAGTCACTTGCGTAGAACTGCTTCTTACGCCAAAACTGCAAATGAGAAAGAGATACGTGGCAAGAGAAAGAAAACTTGTTCAATTTGGCGAGACGTCACTGAGCTTATTAGAGATTTCCCATAAAGATGCAGCAGAAAAGTTAGCTTGCTGTCACCGTAGTGTATTTTTAAATTTTATGTAGGGAAACGACATAAATTGCTTTGAAATTAGTATGGAACACTTGCCGTTGCGTCGTCGTTGTCGTCATATCGTGAAATCTGATTTGCATGAGAAATACATCAAACTTTAAAAACTTGTCCTTTTCAATGTTCTTTATAACTCGTTTACAATTAAAAACAGTCCAATTTAAAATTCATGAAAGAGAAAATGAAGGATAAGATGAGATGCTTATGGTGACTGGTGACTTATTCTACTGCTAAGTGAATGTCAAGATTGAAATCGGTAGTTAAAGTTCACTTTACTGTCTTCATGACATGTGCAAATTTTTAATTTTTAAAAGAAAATACTAAAGTTTATATGTACGATTTTAATGTGGTCTGCGTTTTAATTTAAAGTAGGTACTTAATGTGCTGTGCTATCAACTACTAGATTCAGTAAGTTTCGATATTTAAAATTCTGTGTTCTTCTAATGTATCATCTTCATTATCTGCACCAAAGCAGTAATAATCGTTTTAATTAAACTGCCTTTAATAGGAAAACCGTGATGTGGTTGTTCGTCAGTGATCGATCACTGTGATCAAAAATGGTTGGTGGTACTTTTTTCTGGCCCTTTACCAAGAAAATGACTTCGTCTTCCTTTTAAGCATCATATCCCATAATGTACATGCGTAATATTACACCGCAATTGTTTCATGTATCTACAACATCCAATAAATTTGGATAAAATGAATGAATATTGCAAAAGAAGGAAAAGCATTTTAAACTGAAACAAGTTTATCAAGAAAAAACTCGTATCTGCCACAAGTTCATATTCAATATTATACATTGTATGTAGCGAAGATATCTAATTGAAGGACATGCCCTTGATTCATCCAACGTTCTAACTCGGTTTCCGCCAAACAAATGATGAAGATGATCAATCGATAATACATCGCCAAAATTGGTTTGTTAACACAAGTCGGTACTGCAAATTTTACAAGTGCTACAATTTCTTTTTGCAATTTTATTCACTTTCTATTCATCAATTGCCAAAATTGGCATTACGAAAACAATTCATGAAGTACTTACATACCTACAGCGAAGAAGTTCACTGATGACTTTGCAAAAGAACAAAGTAAAAACAATTCGGAATTAATATTTGTTTTTTGATCATTAATTAATACGCATACCGTTGGACAGCCTACTGAGTTTAATAATAGCTTTGCGTAGAGTTGTATATGCAGTTTGAGACTAATGAAGCATGCTATTATGATTGTGACGATAAGAAAAAACTACAATCAACAGCGATATTGAAAGATGGTTGACCTTTACTTTGTGGACCAGTGCAGCTCTCCGAACTTTAAAGGTAGGACCAAGCCCATCTAAAGGCCATCCACACACGACACGCACATACATACATGGCAAATCAACTTGGCTGAATAAATAATTTTATTTCTCTGTATCCAAATATAGTTTAACTTGTTGTTTTGGAATGCCATGTGCGTGAGTGGCTGTTGTAGTTAAAGCCATCATACAATGCTGATTCGTCCTTCACAACGCAACATAACTAACAGAAGATTTGATCGTTTATACAACTTAACTGGCACCTACCAGCATTTGACATTCTTGATCGTCATTTAACGTGCATAACTAAAATACACATCGGAATGATCATTAAAGATGCCGAATGTGGAGATCAATTAGTCATCTATCAAAACTGATTCACAACTCTCAACAATAAATCAAATGACAAGTATGCACGTCTTCCTTAACGAAATAAATGGCATGTGAAAAGCTCTACGTGCTAGGTCAAAACTTATAAAGAGCTTTTATATAAGTGCATATACAGTTTAAATGCAAAAACGCAGGACCACCGCAAAAAAATACGGTAATTGTGCATTGTGCATCTAATAATTTGTTGTTGCAGAAGATTGCTAATTAGACGTCCTCTCTGTTACAATAACCAACTCGCTGACTTTTGACAGTCATTCTGTCACGTTATGTTTGTAGGTATGCGTCTGCATTACAAAATATGGACTCGTCTGTCAACAAAGTCAGTGGTACAAACGAATCACGATATTTTTGTGCATTCTTTTACTTTGTTTAGAGGAGAACGAAACGGTACATTAAAAAACTGTATCTAAGCATGAGAATGAATGAATGATATTGCAAAAAAAGGTGCAGAAGGTAGGCTAATGGGAAAATTTGTGTATTGAATTTTCGTGTATGTTGCATTAAAAATTTCTTCTTTTTTTGCGAAGAAAATTTCAAAACATTTTTAGTATAAACGATGAATTCATCTTTTCATTGTAGTCAGCCAACATTCAGATTCGACACAACAACGTCATCCTAATGAGACGTCTTTTGTTCCGGTATGCAATCCTGAGTAGTAAAATAAAATATCTCGTATCATCATCATCACAGCCATTGACCAATATCCCAGTAGCTGATTCACGTGTATACATACCATTAGTGATACTTAACAGAAACACATGGTACCCATCCCCATTCCCCATCATCATCATAATATTATAACGCATGCACTGCAATGACTCGACTGCCCGTGTAACAAAAAGAACGTCCACTACATTCGTCGCATGAGTTGGTCATTGATCCTAAAACGGTAATAGAATACTGTGAAATCTCCCTGTTAAATATTAATGAGCCTCTGTTTCTCTAGAAGAACCGGTATCTTTAATTTCGATCTGCATAGTACATTCTATACCGTCATTATTACAACTTATTTGCTGCTGCTGAGTATGTAATGCAACGCCAGGTCTGGCATTTTAGTTTTTTTAGTATTGCTTTTGGCCGGGCTGAAGATGACGATCAATGTGAACATACTTTTATGGTCTGCATTTGGCAAAATGTGCTCTCTGTCTTCGAACATTCCGATATTACATGTTCAATTTCCTCATCATCAGCAAGATGATTTTGCTTAAAAGGACTAGACACTAGAGATGCAGGAGATCTGCAGCTAGCTCTGAAAAGCTTTTACCCGGTTTATTAGAATACATCGTTTAGCTATGAAAGAACCTTCATCAAATTTACTACCCATTTATTTCTGCCTGTCTACTACCGACATACGCCGTTTGGTTGCTTTCTGCAAGAACCATAACAAAAGATCACCCTAACCCAAAAACAGAAAATAGTAGTACCAACATTCATGCAAATATATGTTACATATATATTTGTACATAGATGAATAGTAGATGTATTTGCATGTAAGACAAATATTTTCTTTCAAACTCCGCTCAATGATAACTGTATATAAACCTAATTAATTTCTAAATAGGAACTGATGAAGTGAAATTGGTGAATAATATTCAATCAGTGAGTACGTTTTTTCCTAAATTTGGTGAGTCATGCTCAAGCTATTTTGAATCTTTGAAAGGCAGTGATGGTACCTATCACTAAGCATGTTTATCTAGTTTCCTATTGAAAAAGAAACATCATCATTATAGCTGACTAAGTAGCTTTGTACTTTCCGTCTTTTCTCTTTGAACATGTGCATATTTAATTGTTAAATTATACTTTTTAAATGTACCTCTGTATCGATACAACGTTTTAATTAGCTCGTGTTTGCATATTTATGCGTGATGCACTCCCGCAATGCAACATGCAACTACGCAAATTTTTATTGTAATACAAACAGTCATCAAAATTCAGTTATGAATAAACCTTGTTATTGTTACCGAGAAGAAATAATATTTTTTGGCAAAAATACTTCACTTATAAAGTGTTTGAGAAAAGCGCTTTCAAGCCATTAAAAAACGCAGTATTGGTTTGGTATGGGATGACTAACCAGTAGACAATTAAGATCCTTGTTTGCCAATGATTTTAATGGCTCCAAACAGGCAATAGTAAACACTCCTTTGTTTTGCTTTTGCCTTTCACTTGTGACTTGTTCCTACAATTTTCACAGTTGCATAAGACACACACGGCAGTTAGTAGGAACGGTAACCGCCTTACTGATGTTGACACTTATTACTTTACACGAGTTTTTGGGGGATGATGTTGTTAATCATAAGAAACTGGCTTAAAAAGTCATGTTTTGCATTTTTGTTGGGTTCGTCCTAAAGAAAAATGTTCACATTTGTTGCTCATTACAAAAGCAGTACAACTTTTTTTTCTTTTCTGGGATTACATAACATCACGTTACCGTCACCCATTGAGAATTACTGTACAATGCATTTATTATGATGATTATGGCCTTTCTTGTTTCTTGTGCTGCTGATAGTTGGTTAGCTAAGTTTTCAAGTGATATGCTGCATTTCGCCAAATAATTGTTCATTAAAATGTACTCCGTTTGAGGTGCTCATTTGTCAACATGTATGTATAATAATGTCTCCGACATAGAATGAGTATTTTCTTAAACAAAAAAGCTTTGTTCATTCCACCACCACGGCACGGTTTTCATGAAATCATGTATTTTGTGTCCTACACTCTGCTATTATTGCGGGCTCGTGCTGCATAATTGTTACGTAGTATGAAGTATAGTCAGTCGACAACTCATCATCACAATTCACAACTTACATATCTTGATTTCGTCTTCCGCAACGTTATAAAACATGTAATTCAATTTATCACAACGGTTTTCATTATTTTTATAAATCGGTGCCTACATTTATATGCATGAGCAATTGTGAACTGCTTTTGTGAGACAAAGACACACGGGAGCCAGACATAGTAGACAGCATAGCAGGTAGAAAATGACAACAAAAAGGAGGCGAGGTGTAAACGATTGGCCGCTACGAAGACGACGCTGTGCGATGATAAGACATGTTCATTTTACAAAATGAGCTTACGCACAATCAGATAATTTTAATATTCAACGCAGTCGCAATTTCAGGAAATTAATTTCCTTTACTTGCTGCGATTAAACCACTAGCACACTTCCACACATTATGATAATGTCGGTAGTTATTACAAATTAGTTGAATAATAACAATGTTCACTGCAAAGTAAGAAATTCAGATACATACATACCAGGCCAAAAGGATATAAGGATAAGATCAGCAACTTACTGGCGAAACGATAACATTGCAATTGCAAAACACAAAAAATGTAATGAAGTTTATTTGACTTCTTCTTCTCGTCTTCTTCGTCTCTGGAAAGAAAATGAGAACTATTTTTGGCGGTCCGTCATTTCTCTCATGAGACCATACATCAGGTCAAAAAAGGGTTTTTGGATAAGTCGTTGCCAGTTTTTTTCCGAAGGAAACTATGCATTAAAACGTACATGGAAAACCTTGGATTTTCAGCCCTCGTTCGTTCTTCGTTGGATTTTTCCTGCAGCCAACCAACCAACACAAAACAATAACAACAAAAACTTATTACACCTTTGCTTCTTCTCAGTCACTTCCGCTCTCGTCCTCCCCTTCTTTCGCTACTGCATTCACTACAACTTATGCACCAAGAACAACTAGTCACTCTATTTGTGTGCATGATGTGTGATGATGACTGCTCTGCTGATGATGATCAACATTTATCATCAGAAACAACAGTGGAATGTGTGGGAGTAGTCCACACGTGAGTGAGTCTCAGATAAAGGTAGAGAGAAGAGCTTACATGATGATGCATAATATCTTCTTATATTATTCCCGTCTATTTTTTGTGATTGTGACTGTTAACTTTTGTGTGGCAAAGTAAGAAACAATATGATGGTATTATTCGATAAAAATCTTCTGCTCACAGGCAAAAAAGAAGAGAACACAAGGCACTCATAAAAATAATAATAAAGATAATGTAATGTTAATGTTTCGTCCACAAGTGAATGGGGAATGGTAAATACAGGAACAGTCACTCACATTGCTCTGCAGAGGCAGGCAAAGAACTCGCATTACAAAAGTAGGCATACATTTATCATTTTATCGTTGTAATCACTATGAAAAAGTAGCTTTTATATAAGAAAAACGCTACCACACTGACATCACTACTTTAGTGGTAATCTAGTAAATGTACGGCAAAAGAGAATAGGAGTCGATGACGATGATACGGACGATAGTGGAAAGATGAAAGGATACTATTATGAGTTAACTCCGTGGGAAATTATCCCCAAGTTTCCAACCGCCATCATCTGAAGCAGACCACTATCAGCTATTTAACAACCGAGCTCATTTTATAACAGGCAGAGTGAATAATAGCGTAAAAGTAGAGATGTTGATGTAATGTAAAGCTACCATGCTTAAAGTTTTTTGATAAAATCACCAAATCGTCAACTCACAACAATTTAATCGCCAAAGAATCCAACAAAAATTCCAATTGTAAACCACAATGAAACGCATGCAGTCAAACTGTCTCTTTTTGCTCTACTATATATTCATATGAGTAGTTAGTGTTTAGATCTTTTCCTGAGAGCTTCTGTGTAGAAGAAAATCACGTCAATTCACACACACCGCTATAAATACTGGCACACTGGCATCATCTATTTTACTGTAACTGTGTACTATTATGATTATTCAGCGCTGCGCTGTTCATACCAACAACACAACTCAAAACAACGTCGCGACCAACCACCACCGTACCGTCATTTCTTGACAGGCAACAGAATGAAACTGCTCATGATGGAAAGAAATAATATACAATATGCATACAACAATCAACGAAAATGTATTTATTGTGTACAATGTATAATAGTAGTAGTAGTGATGATGATATGATGGTTAGTAGAGTTGTGGCAAAGTTACATTGTAGCAAGCGCTAAAGTAGCAACAAGGATCAACATAGAATATAGAGAAACAGAGAAGTTGCTCAGGTGCGCATATGTACATCATATACAATTTAGCATTAATCCAACCTGCACGACTGCAATTTAGCATTAATCCAACATCCAACTTTGTTAAGAATGAAAACAGCTACCATCATATCATCATACCAAAAAAAACCAGCAATCAAGTTAAGCTAAAAATGAAGAGTTGCAACTTGCATGTCCTTTTTTCAGAGAGGTGCACTTCTCTTTCATCTTTTTTATAAAGAAAAAAACTATAAAGTAGCTAGGTATCATCGTAGGTAGCAGGTTAGGTAGGCAGTATAACCTTGCCTTTTTAAGTGTGCATTAAAAAAATCTAAACGTACAAGTTTCTTGCGAAAAAATAGATAAACACGAGAACCAAGTGTTTTCAGATTGGTTGTTTATTGAGTAAATGCAAGCAAAGCAATCACAGTAAATAAAGAGAATAAGATGTACAGGTGTATTTATTATGTATAAGTATTTACTTTTAGAATATAAAATGAAAATGTGTTTCTTGGTTTATGGTATTATTAAGCTTAACCCTTTTTTCAGGCCCATGTAAAGTAAGACGAGGTTATTTGCTGTATTAAACCCTATGCTTAAAACTTACACAATGATATTATATTCTCAGCAAGAAAAGCCGTCAATTTCAGTTGTCCTCGAGTGTGTACACATATTTTAGCCAGTGGAAAAGCTACCAAAAAGAAAATGGAACAGAAAAGTAAGATTTTCAGGGATTTTCCACCCCTATCTATAATGTAATTGGATACATAAATGTGAGAGTATAATACTTGGAAATTATTTGCATTTGCACAGGTGGTGCACATATGTAAAAGCATAAAAATTTACTTGCACTCACACACATTCATCATCATAAAACCTTTGTGAATTTGAAAATAATCATCACCACCAAAAGCAACTATATTCTAAAATAATGAATGAGTGATCTTACTCCCACCAGACACCAGAACAGAAGCGCATCTTCCTTATAGAGGCCTCTCTCACACATCATTATATAAAGTCGTTCGTATTTGCGTGGTATCACTTCAATAAGCCAAAATCAGTGATGGGAATATTTTCATAAGAGTTTTAGTTTCATGGGTATAGGTTCTCTATACGTACGTACCTAAATAGCATGCATAAGAAGTATTGTGTGTGTGTGCGGGCGGCATAATAAAATAAAATATAGACACAAATAAATCGAAAAACTTTGGACGCTAATAATGATGATGAAATTATAATGCGTATGTGCAACTGTGCACAATAAAAACTTTTTCCTCTTCCTTCTTTTTTCCACTTTCCTGCTTTCCCATTCATGTTATTCATACTATTGGATTGGGTTAGCAATTCTTCGAAAAATATCCATTATCGAATTAACAACCCACTCTGTCTATATACAAACAAATGCCATTAAAATACAATGAATGTCTAAATGTAAAAGTAAAATTATTTCACTTTCAGACATGAAACGTTACAGTGTGGTATAGTGATAGTGTAAGTAACAATGAAAATAACAATTACTCTATTGGTAATTACCACCACCTCCGCCTCTTCTGATGAAATTGGTTTATATAGTTGGTGTAGACTTAAGACTGTAATAAAAACTTTTTTTACTACAAAATTACGCCAGTAGCACAGCAGACTATATTTTTATTTCCCTGAAAAGATGAAAGTAAACAAATGTTTATTATTGAACAATGCAATGCGTAGCATCGACATTAATCGACAGCAAGCGCACCATATTTTGAGGAAGAGTTCATTATTCGTTCAAGTTCAGAGTTCAGGAAATTGGCTGCCTTGGCCTGGCCTTATTCAGCTTCCTTATCAAAAACCCACTACTTCATATCAAATCAAATCCTGCTTCATATTTTGGCTTGTCTTTGGCTGAAGGCATTATGAAAAAGCTGTTCGTTTATATTTATTTAGGCATTCAGAACAGAGAAGATTCAAGGGAATGTTAAATATGAATATTACATGAGATCATAAACATTTTCCCTTCCCACTTCGTCTGCAACTCTTCTGCTGCTGGTTAGTTTTAGTTCGGATTCTCTGAATGAAGTGAACATTTTTATGGGAGCAATTTGATAAGATTTGTCGGCAATTTTATTATTTATTTTTCATTGTGCTACACACAATAGAGATTAATGGATTTGAATTGTGTTGCAACTGCAAATGCAATAATCAAAAGGCACGTTTACAATCATTAAAAACAAGTAATTCGGTACATAAACAACACGAAAATGAATTCAACGACCGGCCTTCTCACTTGCAGCTCTCCTTTGCTTACTTTTTTAAACGCCACATGTACATTCATCCACACACCATGTTTTTTTTTTCTTTTTCTTCTATTTATCTCACTCTCTACAGCTTGCTTGACTTTTTTGTAGTCATTACGAAAATGCAACTCTAGTCAAGTCGAAGCCACAAGAGAAGAACCAGTCAATCAATTTGACTTGACTTCTAATGTGCACCACCACACCAACAATTGCACACGTTGTTTTGTTGAACATTTCGCCTGCATCTCTCTAAACTTAACTGCACCTACACAACAACAGCAGGGGTTCAAATGATTGTTTGCTGCATTTCATTTCTGATGCATAAATACACATTGAATTTTTTAAATGTAATCCAGCCAGATAAACGAAAACGCTGCAAGAAAAGTAGCTTGATAGTTGATTTGACTTGCGGTTGCTACATGAAAGTCGAGAATTGGAAAACGTGAGTAATGCAAGAGATGCCTTCAAGTTTAATCTATAATAACCAACATTATATTCGAAAAGAAACGAAATGTAAAAATGATGACGATGATGATGACAAAAGATGCATGTCAAGTGAGCAGTAGTACAAGTAGTAGCTAGAGAAGATGGTGCAGTTATTTTCTCTAGCCAAGCCACTTGTATGTTTGTGTGTGTGCATTTTTTGTGGGCACTTATATAAATTGTTACCTTGCTCTTTTAAATTGCCACATAACTGTGCTACACAGTCATTTCATTGCAATTGCAGCAGTCTGCCAGGAATATTTATTGGAAGAGAAGAAGTTTTCTTTGTGAAGTGGCCAAAGGCGTTTCTTTTTGCTGTTGTTACTGCCATTTGCTTGCTTTTTTTGTGAAATAGCTTCTCTATCTTCTTCCTCTAACTATTCATTAAAGTTAAACTTACATTCATTCTATAATGGAACGCAATCATGTGATATGATACGACGATATTATTATGATGTACGCATTATGCATTGTATCATGAATTATGATTAAGTTGATTATGTTCTTGATGGTAATGATGTATTCATTCGCATTGCTTTTTTTCCTGTTTGTGTAGACTCTTTTTTAAAAATTGATGTTTTCAGGAAAAAAATCAGTCAGTGAAGCCGAAGCTGAAGCCTCTAGTGGTAGACGAAAAAAATGCCGACCAATATAAGCAAAATGAATAGATATAATATACGGAAGGATTGGAGTATTGGATTGTTAACTAGAGCTCTGCTATGAGAGAGATGACATGAGATGGCATTGGAAAATAAGAACTGCTGAAAAGGAGCAGTGAACTTCGACAGTAGTCGTATACGCTACTGTGAGAGACTATATGACATGTCTTGGTTTTATTGTGGGAGAAGAAGAAGATGGGTGCGGTGTCTTAAGTACCTACGTGATAGTTGTACTCATGAATGCATGGGTTATCAACATTTTTAGCTTGTAATGACAATCATAATATTATTAAACAACAACAGTGTATGGATTACTAACTAAGGAACTAGAGCCAGGTAAGCAGGATAATCATGCGAACATGAGAAACCCCCTAAATGCAAGCGTGTTTTGTGGCGATTTAGTTTCCTCTCTTTTAACATGTACTTAACCGTGTTCTAGCGACAGGTAGCTTTCAATCTACCATTAGAATACAGTGCTATTTGATGGTGTAGCTACTTTAATGACTTGTAACTTACACAACTTTTAGTGTTTTAATACGAAGGGTTTATTGCTGTCGCTGTCTGCGGTGTAAGTTGTAAGTAAACTGTAAAAATAAAACCATTTTCACGTGATTGTGTGAGGTAATATATCAAATTAAGATTTAATAATTCGTGTTCTATCATTCTCTGTGTATAATGACGTTGATGAGTTTGATGATGTTGTTTTGAGGTAATGGGTTTTTATTGTTTTATGCACTGGGCATTGTTCCGTTGTCTCATAATCATCAACTTTGTAGTTGTTCGCAGACAAGTCCGCTTGCTGCGCAAAAACAAGTAAAAAATATTAATTGTAATGATACCTTACTTCAATTGTTGAAGTTGAAGAAAAGAAGAAGAAGAAAAAAGTTCTGTCATCACCTTTCCGCTTTTTTAAATGAGTTTACACATTTTTCTTTCTTTTACTTTTAAGTTGTACCTGTTGATGTGTCATATTGTATAATCGTCATCTTGGTCATCATCATCATCACTGTAATAGCCAACTAACAAACACCGTCGTCGCCAAATGAAATAACCAAGTTTCAAGTTGCTTGGTCAAGACATTCACATTCAATGGTCAGCTTTTGGCATTGTTTCGTTGATATTATTAGGTATAATTGTAGTTTTTCAAAAAATAGCAAAAAAAGGAAAATCTTGAAGAAGTTGCTTTGCTTGATGATCATTTTAAACATAGAAATCATGATTCAATAGTTCAATGGACTTTTTAAGAGAAAAAGTATGAAAATTAAATAAAATGTTTTCTAAATTCACAACTCATCATTTTGACATATGTGTATTGTACATACAACAAACACATTATCATTAACAGAATATAAGGGTTTTTTATTTTATATTTATGATGATGCTCGCCTCACACATCACATTTGTCTTCCTCTTAAGTAAAAGCTATCACGAAAACATGGTTATTACTATTATTGGCATGAAATGTGGGACAGCCTTTTTCAATTTACTAGCCTTACACCTCCACCACCCGACAAGATTGAAAAACAAAGTTGTATAAATATGTATGTTTGCCCATCTATAAAGTTCCCCTATGCATTATTCTTCAATAATTAATTTACCCTTATTTTGCGGTTTAGTGCGTAGTGTGATAATAATTTCCATTTATGTTTGTTCAACTGTCTTCTCCCTCTGTGATGGGTTGTGTTCTGTGTACACGCAATTAACAGAATTATTTAACTGCAAACTTTTGTACAACCTTGTAAATTACAAGCATTTAACTAAGCAGATTTCTTTCTCGCTTTTGTGATATTACATTTTTAGCCGAATCCAAATCTTACCCAATGAATGCCTCAAACGATTATATAATTCCACGGATAAAAAAATTCAACGTATATTCATGATGAAGGGAAATCGATGTACAAATGACACTAGTATTATAAAAATGCACGCTTACTCGCACACGAGCTTATAAAATTAATGATATGACAGGAAAGGAATGTGCATAATTGCTTGCACTGTAACAATTAATAAAACAATACGGTTGTCTTGTGCTAAGGGACAATATAAAAAACGATAAAGTATAAAAGTCAAGCGGGGCAAATAAGGCGCTGTTACACTCTCGGCGCAGTATCCACAGCCTCCATTTAATATCAAACAGGCTAATTGGCAGTGCCAATCACCCTGAACAATCTAATTTGTTCCACGCTCTATGCTACGCGTAAAAAATACTTATAAAGTTTTATTGAGTCAACATGCGTCCATTCAAACCGTTCCTATTTTATCTCACGTCGTGTTTATGCAATTCCTTTCGAAAATTGAATCGCATTAACAAAGTCATAACATCAAGAAGCGTATTCGCATTTGCACAAGGGAATAAAGATGATGTGCGAAGATAATAATAATAAAAACATTGTAATTTGATTTTCTCGATGATCAACAAGAACATACACATATTCTTTACTGTCATTTTTTAGATTTCATTTTCACACAGGTTGCTAATATGCCAACATAAATAAGCACCTCCGTTGACAAGATCAAGAGACAGAAATATGTTGAGTGAGAGAGAAAATAGATAAAATTTCATCCTGACCGTATCGTCTCGTCGTGTTAAAGTGATATTTTCAAGAAAATTTCAATAAAAATACTACACATTATCGCCACTTTCATTATAGTCTATTCTGAGGTTGACGTGCGGCTTCAAGTTACATTGAATTGAATAAAAACTTAATTTAATAAATTTAATCAAACCATAATAATATGGAAGGGAGGAGAATTGTGTATAATATTCGAACAAGTTTAACAAAAGAACAAAAAACTTAAAAATATGAATATAACATGCCAAATAAATAGAAAACATATAACGTACGTGGTTCAAACGAAATAAGGATGAAACACAATATAATTTACATAAGAGGAGCAGCTATAAATGAATTAAACCAAATGAAAGGGTGACGACTACGATTATGTGTGCACATTTTATAATGTAATATCGTTTCTCTTTATGCGAATAACACTATATTTCTCGTTTTTCTACAAAAGAGAGAGAGAGAGAGAGAGAGAGAAGGAGATAAAAATGGAAAACAAGAAGACAAGAGTAGTGTTGAGTGATAGTGATAAGTGGTATTTATTACTACCGTAGAGTAGACATACCAAGAAACTCAAAGATGTAAGCTTGTTTGTCAGGAGATTCAAGTCACCATCATCGCCAATGCTGTACTGGTCTGGTACTCTACTATCTATTTCAATATATCTGTATGCAATCTTTTCATAAAATAACCTGCTCCTTAGTACCTTCTTTATTTCTTCCAAAACTTTTCCTTTCATTTCGAAAGAAAAAAAGATTCGCTTCTTCTTCTCTCTCTCTCTCTTTACCAAACCAACTCGATTCGACCAAGTTTGCGTAAATTTGTTTGAAATGTTAGCACGAATGTGTTTTCTACAGCCCTACCCTATAAAAGTGTACGCTTCCTTTCGCAGAAGAAAAAGGTAGGGCGGATATGCAGCAGCGTTGGCGGTGGTGGTGGTAGTTGGACTTGATATGTATTGTGTTGTATGTCTGCAATGTGCTTTATGAGAAATGCCAAAGGTTCATTTATTCTTTCCACGGCTTGGCCCGCATATATACATTAGATATACTTCTTTGTTCCATTATTATAGAGGTAGTAAGCACACAGCATGTCTTAAAGTAAAAAGTCACTTTTATTTGGAAAATGGCGGAGTTTATTTGAGTTTGCAAATAGAAAATTGCTTTAGACAGGATAAGATGTTGCTTCTGTGCATGAACATATTTTAAATAAAATCCCAATGCCGCAAAGGCATCATGTACATAAAAAATGAAAGCCAGTAGTGACTCTTACTCTTGACTATGGAGTCTAGAGCTTCTGCTCAATAGTATGGTTGGGTTAAAGTGACCATAGGCATCTTCATGAGTGAGAGATAGATGAATGGGGTTAACCCTCTTAAAAGTACGTTTTACGTAAACATTTAGCAGGAGATAAGTATTTTTTTTCTTTCCTAATGGAAAAATGGAAAACGGAAGAGAAGCATTATATCACACTACATTAAAATTTTAAAGAAATTCATAGTAAAAAGGTTGGAGTTAACTATACTTTATAGGTTTACTGTTTCGTAGGTCGCAGGATAATTCCACATTGTCGTGGGTGTAGCAATAAAGGTCACAAAGCTTTGTGTGGATTTCTAATAATAAAGCTGAACCTGAAGGAATGAGAAATTACTACAATCAAAGATGGCGAGACTCAAATAACTAGAACTAGAAGGCAAAAATGTATAAAACTGGCTCAGATACAAAACACATTCATAAATGTGTATGTGTAAATTTATGGTTTTTGTAAGAGAATGAAGCATGCAAAGGTTGATGATGTACATCGTGGTAATGTAATAATGATGGCATTTTTTATATGGCTAATATTTTTGCTCTCACTTTCTTCCATACTTACCTAGAAGTCCAACATAACATGATGATAATGATGACTATGTTTGCCTTGTTTCGTCCTGTCGAAATTTTCTGGGTACTTATGTGTACGCTTACTCGAGCTTCATACATACTTTCATAAATGTTACAAATTAACCACTGACCTCAAATTTGTGGAAACCACGCAGAGAGAGCAGGTAGACATATGTACAATGTAGAATGCTTACACAATAAACAACAAAACTCCAAACAGATGCAGACAGATTTTTTAAAAGACAAAAGTAAAAGTGTTAACATTCATTTGCATCATTTTGACAAGTAAAGGGTTACGAAGGATATAGACATGTGAGAAATGGAGGGAATGTAAATTTTTGTTTGCGTGTGTTCTCTGTAAAAGTGCGTCAGCACTTGTTCTTTTTGGCGGCTTGCCTCTTTTTTGTGTAG
>JAQIWN010001594.1:0-19675 GCA_034699025.1 Entomobrya cf. arborea Gr-Col-00668
AAACCGTGTTAAAATATTGTGTTTTTGTAGCATCATTTGAGAAGCACGTAGTATTTTTTTTTGTTACCGATAAATAAGGTGACAATGCAAAAATACAACAATGCATTCCATGTTCCATGTATGTATATTTTCTAGCTGAAGCACAGGTATTTCATTTTATAGGTACGTCTATATAATTTGGGAAATTGATGAACAATGCATGCAGTGGCAGCGGCAGCATAAGATGTTGATGTTACTTATTGTTAAATGTGTACCAACATTTTTATTCGATGATGATGATGACTGACTGGTGACCTTCATTTTTCATTTATTTTCTCCAGCCACAGCGAGGGAGCCAGGCTTGTAATAATGATTACATAAAGCTCTCTTGTGATAATTGCATAATCTGTACTTTCGAATATAAGTATCTCTGCTATATGTTTTTGAGCCTCCAGCTTTTCTTTCGATGGAAATAGAATGGTAACTGCAAACTGAGAAATATAATCATTCCGTGTAAAGAGAAGTGCGTTGAGTTTTGGATGTAATATTATTTTATCGAATTCATGGTCATCGTAATTCAAAGTCATCTCTAAATACTTCACTTTGACGAGTAGTAGTGGAGCAGTGGATGGTGGTGGATGGAGTTGGTGGTGGAGATGGGTGATACATGCACGCAAACACAGTACACAAAATAGTTTTACAACATTTACAATTACAACACTCAACACACTCACGACCAAAAAAATCAATCTTGAGTTATATAACACAATATTTAATGCACA
This sequence comes from Entomobrya cf. arborea Gr-Col-00668, assembly GCA_034699025.1. Lineage (NCBI taxonomy): Eukaryota > Metazoa > Arthropoda > Collembola > Entomobryomorpha > Entomobryidae > Entomobrya > Entomobrya cf. arborea Gr-Col-00668. The sequence goes on from JAQIWN010001594.1 coordinate 762, forward strand.
ACTCTGTAAAGAGGTATACTAATATTGACGGAGTCGATTTTGTAATACAAAATATGAGTGTATTAAAGTATTAATATGCAGAGGTAGTAGCGAATGGAGAAATGATGCTATTTTAGGAAGAGTCCCATATTTTTATGCAATTTTCATTCATGTTGATGTTGATTGATAATTTATATCTCAACCGCCCACGCTTTTATCCGCATAAATATCATATCCGAAAGAATGTCTAGAAAAAGTTTTTTTCTAGCAAAGTAGCAAATCCATGATTGAGCATATGAATTGCATTAGATTTAGACATTATACTCTAAGCAATTTTTTTTGGCAGATGTGGCCTATATTATATTTCAGATAAAATCTTTAATATTGAAAAAGTCAAAAATATTATTCCATTTCATAAGACAATTTTCAAATAGAATTATTGGATCGGTACCAATACCAATATTGTGTATTGGGACACAAAATTAGAGCACGTATTCAACAGTAACAATTACTGATAACAAATTATTACAAAAAGATAAGGAAATATTGATAACATCACATAATATCAAATATAGTCACATGTTATATTCAATCGTTGGTTTTTAAAACACATGGTTCTTGTTTCGTCATGCGGTATCTTTGTCACTCGAGCTGTGCTTGTGACTTTGTAGTACTTCGTTTATTGTAAAAATTTTACCATTTTAAAAATTTCATTGCATTTTCTTTCAATTCGATAAAAACTTGGAAAATTTATCTGCATGTCTGAAGCGATGCAAATTACATAGCAAATTATACGCACCCAACTCATTACTCATTACTAAGCTTAGGATTCTTATGCCGTTAAAATTGAAGAAATATGCATGCCAATATGCCGCTAAAAATGGCGAAATATGCCACTAAATATGCCAGTAAAAACGGCAAAAAAGGCCTAAAATTTGAAAAATCTGTCAACAGATTTCGATATTCTAGTACAAAAACATAAAACTATGCTTACAATTGCTTTTTTTTTACTTTTTAACAAATTGGAGTATCGGCATAACCATAAAAGTTCACAAAACACAAGTGATATCCCTAATAAGACGAGTTAAGGTAGAATACTGAATACTGTTTAAATTGTTAGTTATTCGGAAATTAAAAAACCAACGTTTTGAGTTGTGCAAATGCATTTTAAAATTGTTTAAGCAATACCTACCGTGTACTTTAAATGAAAAGAATGCTGTGTTGAAGTCACAATACAAATAAGAGGTCATACTTTTGTAATTTAGGCTCATACAAACCTCCATTGTACCCAATTGAAATAAAATTCATAGCAAGATTTCTTAGTCAGCCAAGAATGTCATATTATTTCAATGTATTGGGAAATATGTGTGACCATATTGGGTTTTAAGGTAAAATCAATACTTTTTACTGATTTAAAGCAACTTTTATCCTAATCTTGCAGAATTTTAAGCATTTTTTAAATGAATTTTGCAGAATTTTAAGCAACTTTTATCCAAATATGGCAGAATTTTAAGCATTTTGTGATGAATTTCGCAGAATTTTAAGCAATTTATCATGAATTTAGCAGAATTTTAAGCATTTTTCATGAAATTTGCAAAATATGACACGGCATATGCCGTATGCCGGAAAACCCGAAAATATGCCAAATATGCCGTTATAAATGGGTTTTAATCTACTCCATTTCATCTGATTCGTGAAGATATAGTGTCTCCAGGAAGCTACGATGCCTAATGAAAAACATGATATTTCATAAGAATCCTAACCCTACACATTACACACGCGTGCAAATCAACATAAAATCATAGAACATCTTGTAGAATCACTGATTATGATTTTAATATAAAATACATTGAATTGGTCATTTATAAATTCAAGAGAGAGAGAGAGAGAGAGAGCAGAAGTACACGTCATATAGCATAACCGAATTCGAAAAAAAGAAAGAGCAAAAAATCTTAACCCTTTACTTAAGTTACTTTTGCATTCATGTCTATTCTGCTAGCTAGGCTGAGCTGACTAGAAGCTGTGCTTGTGCTAGATTTCTAACGATAAAAAAGTTTAACACAAATTTTGCACACGGTTCGGTTGAGAAAGAATCACAAGTCTAGTCAAAAGTCAAGTGCATAAGCAGCAGGCAGGCGAAAAACAGTCGAAGTCAGTCGGTTGTTCATTGTTCGGTTGGTTGGATTTTCACAAGATTTTTGTTGATATCGCAGCTGATCTTATTTTAGTTTTGCTGTTTTGTCGTCGAGTGTGCTGCTGCTGGATGTGTGGAAATAAAGTAAGGATGGACATGGACAAGAGGAAATTGAACGATTGATTATTTTCAGAGTTGAGTTTAGGGAGAGTGTTATGGGAAAATCATTAGTGAAGTATTGTGTGGGATGTGTGTGTCTGTGTGCATTAATTTGATGAATTTCTGAGATAATTGACTGTCAATAATAAAAATAGGTCATTAAGAAGAAGGAATACAACAAATAATCCAACGCAACGGGACAAAAGCTGAAAGCAGGAGACTTCGATCATCGATCGATCAGCCAGTCAATAAGGTAAAAGTACTTTGGTAGAAAAGATAATTAGTGGTGGGGGTAGACTGATTGGGATAATGCACTTCTGTCTAAAATTAGTGTTTTTAATGTGGTTCCTTAATTTGTTGGTAGTTGATGTTGGAAGGTGTAAGGGTTAAATACTGTGGTGCCGGTAGTTTAAGAAAAACGTTGAAACAAACATATATTCATTAAATTCGGTTTCGTTTTCAGATTTATGTAACCAGGGGTGACCAAAGTTTGAAACATTTTAGTTTTTAAAGTGCGAAGATAATCGGAGGAAGACTGGGGAGATGGCTACCCAAACGAATAATTTGAAGGCCGGTTTGGCTATTTTGTTTGTGATGATTGGCTGCTGTTCTAATGTGATCTTTTTAGAGCTACTAGTCAAGTAAGTTGGGTTATGATACAATTATGTTGATTTTTGTAAAATGTTACAGCTTTGAAACAAAGGTAATTTTATTGTTTTTAGGGAGGATCCAGGGTGTGGAAATTTGATTAACTTTTGTCAGTTTGTGCTAATTTCTTTGGAAGGATTTATCACAACTTTGCGTTGCGGTACGAAGAAGATTGCTGTGCCAGTTAAGTAAGTTTGTCAAAATTATGTATTTATTGAAGCGTAAAGGTAAATATGAAAATATATGGAATTTGTCAAGAAATTCTACTATTATTCTTTAATTTTTTTCAGGGAGTACATTACTCTGGTCGTGTTCTTCTTTGTTGTCAGCACTGCCAATAATATGGCATTTAATTTCAACATTTCCATGACTCTACATCTCATTTTCCGAGCGGTAAGTTAGTAGCCCTAATATAGTAGGAGAAAGTCGTTCTATTTTTGGCAGTAAAGTGAATTACATATTTTTGATTTAATATAATTTTAGGGATCTTTAATGGCGAACATGATTTTGGGAATGATAATCATGCACAAGAGATACAATCCACAGAGGTACATATCTGTCGCAATGATATCTCTTGGTATTGCCATTTGCACAATTGCTTCAGGAAGAGACATGAAGGTACAATAAATTACTGTGTAATAATATGTAATACTAGAATTGGAATTAAGTTGAATGTTAAAAATAAGTGTAACTAATTACTGACTGATTTCATCTCATATTTTGACATAATAGGATAAGGCTAGCACTGTGGTCGAAGAGGACTCTGCTGCGTTCTCAGAATATTTCTGGTGGACAGTCGGTATGAATTTTATGATTTTAGTTATGATGCTGTTGTTCGATTGCCCGTTGAATTCTTCACAATTATGAATTAATGAATATTTTGTGCTTGTTTGTCAATTAGGGATTTCCATTCTCCTCTTGGCTTTATTCTTGTCTGCGAGAATGGGATTGTATCAAGAAGTCTTGTATGCAAAATATGGAAAACACCCACGCGAAGCACTTTTCTTCACTGTAAGTCATTTGATTGAAATGGAATAGTATTCTATAACTGTTAGTTTTTTTTACTTTTTGAATATACTCGTAAAATTCTTTTGAAAAATCTTACAGCATTTCTTACCCTTACCTGGATATGCGCTGTTAATGACAGATTTGGCTCAGCATATCAAAGTTGCGAACGCCTCTACTCCTGTGGATTTTCTCGGCTTCGGTGTACCTATCTTGTGGATGTACATTGCTGGAAATGTGCTGACACAGTGAGTTACATAATCAAACTGACAATTTTAATTCGTGGAATTTCAAGTACCTATGCTAATCAGTTCAAACATATTTTTTTACAGGTGTTGCTGCATTAACTCAGTGTTTGTTCTCACTACCGAATGTGCATCATTAACAGTAACTTTGGTAGTCACCCTCCGGAAGTTTATCAGCTTGATTGTCTCAATCTTTTATTTTGGCAATCCTTTCACTGCAAGCCATTGGTTTGGCACAATGCTAGTGTTTGCTGGCACAATACTGTACTCTGACATACCTGGTATGATTAGACAGTCTCGAGAGAAGAAGAGTGTTAAGAAGGCTGATTAATTTGTTTTCAAAAGAAAGAAAATGTTTATTTCTTGTTATATTTATCTACAGATATTATTATATTTTGTTTTGTTGTTGTAATGGTTCTATTAGAATATCTATTTTTTCTTGAGTAAGTTATATCCAGGATAGTGTCGAGTCCATGTAGCAATGTATGTTGCTGCTGTTTGTTTGCTCTGTAACGATTTGCTTTTAATTATTATAATTGAGTTTGTGTTTGTCTTTCATACCAAATTAAATGTTTTGCCTTAAAATAACACGTAATGTAAAGTCAGGGCAATAATACTCTTTACCTTTGAATTTTAAAATATACAGTGGTAACAACTGCCGTATAAATATATACCTAATTATATATATTTAGATGTATATCATAGTATTATCATTATCAATAATTGTTCAGGAAGGATTCTATAATAATCTATAATGGTGCATTCATGAAGGGTTCCCGGTGAAATGGTCACCACTTCACTGTATAGTCGAGTTCAGCTAGTTAATTTGATAAACAGTTAATGAAGAGTAACTATGCAAACATCACTGCATTTGTTTTTTGTTCTTAAGTGTACAGCTTATTAGAGTTTAATTATATTCAATATTGCTCAGGTTTGAAATGAAAAAGATGGGTTTAAATGAGATGGAGTAAAGCTTGGACATTTTAATTGTGGAGTATTAAAAATTAATGCAATAATCAAATCAGCTGAAGTAATTTTTCGCAGTTTACTAAAAAAGACTCACTTCAAAAATTCTAGAAATAGCATAAATACATTAATTAACCAAGCTTACAAATAGCCTTTACATGCATACCTGCGTAGTAGGGCCTTACCAGAGAAATCAATGTACTGGCAATCAAGTAGTTTGCCTATAGGACTGTTTTTTTTGATGTTGAAGTTTTATTACATGGTATTAAAAAATCATTGCTCCAATTATATACTATTTAATTTTAAACTATTAGTTGAATTTTATGTTTCTTCGATATTCTTCATAAATGACCTGCATAATAAAAATAATAAAGTATAAAAATATAATAATTGTGATAGCCTTATGTAAAGTGCTAAAAACTCCTTAGATTAAATTAGAAAATATCTGTCAAAGTAAAAAAACCAAACCACGTACTCATTTTTAGTAAATATAAATTTACCTGTCCGTAACCTAAACCAAATAAAATATTTTCAAAATCCTAGTAAAAACAATTCAAAAAATAAATAGTTTGTCTTTAGTTTTACATTTATTCCCATTTAACCAGCTTCAAAATATGAAACTTCCAATTAATGCCAGTGACAAATCATAAATCATTCGACTAAACAACGTTTTTTTTAAATTTTTAATATCTAAATTCTTATCGTCATATCTCATAAAACCTTGTAAGAATACATGTCTGCATAATATACGTGAGTGCCGAAACGGTTAGCATTTCAAAATGTTAATTACTCAACAGTTGGTCCAATTAACATTCGCATTTAAATCAGAATGTCAAAATGCCTTCTCCAGTTATCGTGCAGACAGACAGACACGCATTGTAAAGTTCACGAGTGGATTTCCTTTACTTAACGATTATCATAATGATTCATCTATCATAGTAGATTAGTAAATCCATTAAGCGTGCCTGTTTACTCACTGGCTATAAAGGAACCATAAAAGACGATAACACGAAGTAACCACCATAATTTAAATTCAGGTGGGGCCAAGCCCTATACAATTCTAGGTAAACTTTGTAAATTTTGTAAGTTGTTGCATTTCAATTACGTTGCTTAATGGCATTTTACCTGGCCTGCGACGAGATAGGTGATGGTGATGATTTGACAGACAGAAAGAATCATATTTTACCATGGCCATTCATCCAACATTGGTATAAACCAACACAATCTTACACTTTCAATACCACATTAACTTTACCTTTTTCTAGCCTATTATAATACCATCATCATCATTCATTGTAAAACCACGTCAGTCAAGTCAACGTGATGCATGCCAGCAGCACTAGCAGACATCCAAAAGCAGAAGCAGGCCAGTGAGATGATGAAGATACCAAACTTAACCCTTTTAAGTTGGCAGTGGAGCATTATCAAAAAAATGTATACTCCGCCGCAAATAAAAAATCGCACTTGCTCCTTCGTTGTAATCTACCTACCTGCCTGAAACTTCATCTCATCATCATCATCATTTTTTTTACGAACACGAAATACAAAATGCCCCTCTCTCACCACTGCTGTTTGTATTTTCTTGTAAGTCTGTGTGAGTGGGTGACTCGGTGACTTACCATCTTCTTTCTGTCACTTGACTTGTTGGGTGGCAAAGGTAAATAACAACAATAATTAATGCTAGAAACATTCAGAAATATATATAAACAAAGGCCCGTCAGAAATGTCGTCCTCGGCTGTATTTATATTGGATGTGAAGGGGAAAGTAAGTTAATATTTAAAAAAATTGTAAAATAAATTGTTTGAAAGTTTTTCTTCCGGGAAGTTGATTTTTATATAAAAATTAATGCATGATGTGGAGACAATTAAGTATGGTGTAATTATTTTTTGTAGGTCTTGATATCCAGAAATTACAGAGGGGATACAGACATGGGGTCGATAGAAAAGTTTATGCCGTTGTTGATGGAAAAGGAGGAGGAAGGAAATGTGACCCCCATTCTGCTTACGAATGATTGCACCTTTGCGTATATCAAGCATAATAATTTGTACATAGTTTCCATCACAAGAATGAATGCTAATATAGCATTAGTTTTTGCATTCCTTCATAAATTAGTGCAGGTAAATTGGAAGGGAAATTATTTTTTATTAGAAGAAAGGATAATTAATGTTTTAGCAATTGTTTGAGTGTGTGTGTAATTTTTTATGTGGTTTTTAAACTTTGTAGGTGATGATAGAATATTTTAAAGAGCTGGAGGAGGAAAGTATTAGAGATAACTTTGTTATTATATACGAGCTGATGGATGAGCTGATTGACTTTGGCTATCCGCAGACAACGGATAGTAAAATATTGCAGGAGTAAGGAAGACACGTTGTTTTAATTGAGAATATTAGTTGTTATGGAAGGTGTGAATGATTTTAAGTTTTTAATTATTGTGTTGCAGGTACATCACACAAGAAGGGCATAAATTAGAGGTGGCTCCACGACCTCCCATGGCAGTTACCAATGCGGTGTCTTGGAGATCGGAAGGAATCAAATATAGGAAAAATGAAGTGTTCTTAGATGTCATAGAATCCGTTAATCTACTGGTTAGTTTTAGTTTGATGAGATAAAAATAGTTATGAACGTTTGAAAAGTTAGTTGAGCTTATGGTAATTAATGTTGACTTTTCTTTACAGGCTAATGCAAACGGTCATATTTTGAGAAGTGAAATAGTGGGCGCGATAAAGATGAGGGTATATCTTTCGGGAATGCCCGAGTTAAGACTTGGACTTAACGATAAAGTACTGTTTGAAAGTACTGGCAGGGGAAAATCAAAGTCAGTTGAGTTGGAAGACGTAAAATTCCATCAGTGCGTACGACTTTCAAGGTATGTTTAATGACGTTAGATTTAGGTTGTTTTTAACGTGCTACAGTTTATGTGTGTGAGTGAGTGAAGCTAATTATATGTGTGTCTCTGGTTTAACAGGTTTGAAGTTGATCGTACAATATCATTCATTCCACCCGATGGCGAATTTGAGCTAATGTCGTATAGATTGAACACACATGTAAGCCCCCTTAATTTGGAAGTTAAGAAATTAACCAAATGCGTCATTTGAATGATATTTTGCTGACTCCGTCTGTCTGTTGAAATGTTTTAGGTCAAACCTTTAATTTGGATTGAATCAGTAATTGAAAGGCATGCCCACAGCAGGGTGGAATACATGGTAAAGGCCAAGTCCCAGTTTAAACGGCGGTCTACTGCCAACAATGTTGAAATTATAATTCCAGTGCCTGGTGACGCCGATTCGCCAAAATTCAAGACTGGCATAGGCTCCGTTAAATATGCCCCTGAGCAGAGTGCCATTATTTGGACAATAAAATCATTTCCAGGGGGTAAGGAATATTTAATGCGAGCTCATTTTGGATTACCGTCCGTTATTGGAGAGGATAGTGAAGGTAGGCCTCCCATCCAAGTGAGGTTTGAAATCCCATATTTTACCACATCCGGAATACAGGTAAAGTTTCTCATATTTTATAAAATGATTCACCGCACGTATCCAACAAATTAATACTATGAATATTTTTCAGGTCCGATATTTAAAAATTATTGAAAAGAGTGGCTATCAGGCATTACCATGGGTTAGATACATTACCCAAAATGGTGATTATCAGCTCAGGACAAACTGATAAAAGGAAGTAATTCGAAGATTTTTTTTCATCAAAAATATGTTGCGTGCAAGGCAACAGTAAAATCATTAAGTGCTTCAAATCAAATATAGTTTTCAAACAGCTGAACAGAAGCAACCTTATGCTGTGTGTTTTAACTTATTAATCAAGAGACAAATTTTATATATATTATATTCTATCTATATTGTAATCATGGTCATAATAGTATTGATAAACAAACATCATGAATGTGCATAAATTTAGGAATAGCTATTAATGCATCACATAAATGGAAGGACTTTCGTCGTAGCATTTTGTTTCTCTTAATGCTTAGTAAAATTGCTAAGAAATGTTCGACTAATTTTAATAGAAACTTATTAATCTGTTTATACATAATTTCCGTACAGTGGTTGTAGTTGCCTTGGTGCTACAATTATGTTTGTAAATATTGTACTTCGTTTCCTGGTTCCGTATTAGGAGACCCTTTAAAAGCTTCTAATGATGGCAAGAAAATGAAAGATGTTAGTTTGAATACTGAGTGAATGGACTATTTGTCTGTTAAATTAAGTTTAAATTAGTTTCGTATAATTGACAGTTTCAAAAATAATCACTATTAAATTTAAAAATCAAATGTTTTAGCTTAAAATATCAGTTTTATGATTTATAATTCATATATATGCATAATGCTTAGTTGTGTAAATTAAATATGGGCGCTGAGTAAATGTACTAACAATTATAATATATTGTCATGCTTCACTTCGTGTAAAATCATTTATCTACGGTATAATTTTTTTTTTGGAGAATAAAATGTTTCCATTCAAGCAGTCCGATTTCTAACCATATAATTTTTTATTACTACATTGCTTCTTGAATCAGTTTTTACACAACTCATTTATGTATTTAACTTTCTAGTATCTTTTAAATTATAACAACTAGTAGACGATAGCATTTTGTTTGAAGAAGGGCATTTAATTTCATCGGTTCAGCGAAATAAACTATGAACATGTCAGAAGAGGAGGAGGGTGGGGCAGCGCCTTCATTCCAAATATATTATTATTATTTAAAACTCACAATTTACTACTACGCACTCATGGACACAGGACCTTTCTGTTGGACAAATAAAATACAAGATTTACAATTTCAATTCATTCATCAAAAGGTTATACCTAGATTTAAAAATTTGGACTGCGAGAGAACTTACGACTGTATGATTTTCAACGCAAATAGCAAACTCCTTTACGACATCTGAACATCTTAATGGCTGCTTGGCATTCTCCGTGTAACACTTAGCAACCTTTCCTGATACGTCTTGACACACCGGTTCTTTCGGTTTAGGTACTAATTTGTCAAGTTTTTCTACTTCTTTCTTAAATTCAGCGTCAGCAACAAATGCAGATGCCACATACTGAAAAGTAACCCAGAAGGTAAAGTAAAAAGCATGTTCGACACGCCAAGTTGATTTATAAGTTGTAATTGGAATGATTACTAACCCGTGCTTCTAATTCCTTTAATTTACTCGCCCAGAAGGCATCATTATCTCGCAACTCCTGGTCTTTTTGTTGCCTCACTTCATATGCCGTGATGGTTTCAACTATTGGGACGCCCTTAGTCCCAGCCGTTAAAAGGCCACTAGGAGGAACTGTTTGAGCTACTACCCCACTTGTAGCGGGAGGTGGTGGTGGAGGAGGATTTGGATTCACTATATCCGATACTGTTGGCGCTCGTTGTTCAGCAGGTTTACCAGCTGCTGCAGGCGGTGGTGACTTTGCTTCAGCAGCAGCCTCAGTACTTGATTTGCCATAACGATTAGTCATTCTCTGGGCGACCTCTTCAGTTATCTGAGTATAAAAAATTTAAAAGCAACTCTATTTACATGTGTTCAAAAATTAAAAGACTGATTTCAATGTGAAATCCTAAAGCAAGTATATACAAAATATATTAGCAAATAAGTAAGAACCTGAATTATTTTGGCAGGTGGCTCAGGGTTTCGGAAGGAAACACTCCGACTGGGACCAGCACCCATTTTTAGTGCTGTATTCTATGTTTCAAATATTCTATCTGGTCGTCAAATTATGAATGCCCTTTACAGTACTTAACTGGGATCAAAAAGTTCCTAAAAACGAATTAAGAAAGTAGAAAACTGTTGTCATCACAATTCTTTAAATCTTTAACTTCAAAACAATGAAAAACAAAGCATTACAAACCATATCATCTATTAACTAAATCATGCATTAAAACTAAAATACACACTAATTATTCAGTGAAACCTTTCATTCTTTGATTAAATTGCCGGTAAAAAATAGAACACTATTTTTTCACCAAAAACTACAACTTTCATTTAAAATAATAGATAATTACCTTGACTTCCACTTTTACCAGTTATGTATCTCTTAAATCCCAATTAAAACTGAAAAGGGTGTTTTTTACTTTTTAAACTACACACACAAAAATTAATTTATTCGTTGGTAATTTCAATACTAATTTTGTAACCTTGTACACATTCCTCGGATTCACAGATGAAGGAATTTTTTTCCACAGAGAACAAAATTCGCGGAATGGTCATTGAAATGAATGAAAAGTGTTGGGGCACTTGGGTAGCAGGTTTCCAGTACGAACAAAAAGCAACAAAGATTTTTTCTATGAAATCTGTGTTTTGCAACAACCAAGCAAAGAGGCTTGGCTTGGCAGTTGGCTTGGCACTTTTAATGAATGGAACATGGAACGGTTTTCCTAAAGAATTCCATGGAACACCTGAGGTGGCAGTGGTGCTGGTGAATTGGAAGTCTTTGGAGACGTGATCTTGCATCCTGTGTCTTCTGATCCCATGATCTTCGGTGAAAGTGAACTTTCTTTGAAATATTTGATGTATTTTGATAGATATATGCATGTTTAATACCGACTTATTTGTAATAAAAAAATAATTACTTTAAAATAAAATGAGGGTCGACCAGGAGGTGTCACTGACATGACCTTAAAATGTCCTTGTTATTATTTTTCGGCATTGTGGATGATGAAAAATGGCTGTAAGGATGCTTTTTTACTGATTTTCATATGCACTATTTATTTTGCTTTGATGGAGAAACGCAGACAATTTACAATTTTGGAAAGATGAAAAAGATAATGTATTGAATTTAGAAAATGATGATGATAATGATTATTGTTGTTATTAGTAAAAAGCAGTGAAATAAGGCTTGAAATACATTTTCTATAACAATAGTATGACTAAATTAACATGGGACGAAACAATACACCCACATCACATTCAAGTTTACTCTGTAAACTGAAATGCTAAAGTCACGTCAAAACAGTAAAATAATTTTCCATTTCTTTTCAGTGGACCACCACGAGCGTATAGACTTGTCAGGAAGAAATTTTATTACTCAGAATAAATAGGAAAGGGGACAAGGTTCCTTCCAGCAGAGTGGTGGAACATTAAAAAAAATTGTATCTAAAAACGAAACATAGATGTAGCATGAAAAACATGCAATATTCCGTAGAGAAAATGTAGAGCCAGCTAAAGTTCATTTGGATAACTTAAATTCAAACAAAATCAATTAAGTTTGGTTGTATAATTTTGTTTGATAGATTTCTACTTTGAGGCGTGTAAATTGTAGTAAATTAAATTGCATACGTAAATTCTATAAGTACATAATATGTAGCAAGTATATTAAAGTAATTAAAATTATTATTAGTGTGATTATGTCGTTTTTGCTAATGGAAAATTCTATGAATGGGGGAAAAGTCTACAGTTTGGTTCGTCCCAATTTCAATTCTTTTTACCCACTTGTTTTCTATTGCGATCCCGTGTTGCTGTCGTCGTCATGTTATCACATCACTGAATTCTTTTTACAATTCTGCTGACTATACTGTATTTTGGATGATGGGTGGTGGTGGTGGAGGTAGTGTGATGGAACGTTTACATATGGAACAATGGATGACTGATGGAGTAGATCTGATTGTGAGTTTTACAGGAAAGTCATCAAAATGAAACAAAGATAAAAAACAATAAGGAAATATGTACATATGTTTTTGACGTAACAAAATGAGCAATGAGCTTGCAAGGTAAAAGAGACACAAAGGAGGGAGTCAAAGTAGCATACAATTTGTTAACGTGTCGAAACGTTAATCATTGTATTTATTTGGGGACAAAAAGTTCACTGAATATGTTCTCAGGAAACCGAAAATTGCAGGCGGGTAAATAGTAAGTAAATTCAATGTTGTTTATGTAGCCAGTCAGTCATACAGTAAAAAAATAATTAAATGCTTGAATTGGTTTAATATAAATAAGTATGCAAAAGGTGCGTTCATTTCCAATTGTTATTGAAGAAAGAAAAATGATAGTTTTCATAGTAATTGTTTTATATTATGTACACAATATATTTTTTATTTATCAAATTATCCAAGCAAATAAAGTTAGTTTTTACAATAAACTGAATTGTTATACTCTTGAAATTATGTTTCTGCGTAATCATGTATTGTAATAATAATAATATTCATAATCATCATTGTGTTAGTACGTTCGTCATACGATCAGTTCATTTGGTATATAAATTCACACACTCTTTGTTTTAAACATAATTAATTAAGCATCAAAAATTTACAATATAGATACGGTGTTAATTTTTCAGAAGAAAAATTTACTAATACTTTTTTCATTGTATTTGTTTCGAGTGGACATTTTTGAATGATTTAAAAATATACCTTTTTACTATTTCACTGTTTTGATGGTTACCTTTTATCTATTTACAAGTTTTTTTTTTTGAATAGCAGGTACAGTGCATATACAGCATTGCACTAATGACTGCCTATTCAATATGTATCTTTGTACCAAAATTTATGACTCGCAATATGTACTGTAGTATGATCCGCAATAAGTTTGTTTCACCCTAAAACCAGGTAAAATTTTAAATGATTGATAAAGAATCCTGAGACTTGCTCTGGACTGGACTGAAATCCAGTTTAATTTGCGTCGGTAAAGTTATTATACTTATTAAAAAAGTTTTTAATGCGTAGAAATATTGAAATCTTAAAAATGCACAGTATGTAAGTACTTATATTTGGAATAGTTATGTACAAATGTATGTATGTATTTTTAACATAAATATAATACTAGGCCATCCACTTATAATATATATTTATTACAGTATGTATCTTAATCTTGGCCACCAGATGGGTCCCGCAGTACTTGAAGCAGAGTACGATATAACATAAGATTATAGACAGTTTCTTCGTCATAACTGATCATTGATTACATTACTTTTCTATTTCATATCACCTTTCACTCACCCACTCATCACCTTGCCAAAAGCAGACTTACAAGTAAAAGTTCATACTTGACAGACATAACACACGACACCAAATCCCGCATTGAAGTTTCACTGTGATTTTTAGCAAGTTTGCCTATTTACAGTTTTCTACTCTGTCTAATTCCTCTGTTAATAATTAAGTTGTTTTAAAATTGAATCCTTCAACCATGTTATTTTTATAATAGCTATTCTTGCAGGTTTATCATTTCAAAGAAAGTCTTACACATGAAAGCATTAAGTAGACACGTACGTGTTTTAAAGTAATTATGTTCTGAGAGAGATTTCATTCATCCATTTATAAGTACTTGTCCAATGCTCACCAAAAATCTCAATTTTCATCCAAAGGTTATAGTTTCCTTTACGTTTGTTCTTACCCTGTTTTCCAGGTAGGTATCATAATACCCCATAGTACGCTCTTACACAACAGTACAAATTATATACAATTAATAGTTATCATCATGGCTATAATTCTCACCCTTTTCCATTAACATAAAATTATAATGATTTTATACAGTTGGCGCTATCAATTGCTACGCAATGATATAGTTAATTTTACCAAAATAAGTATCCTCATAAAAATATGTACAAGTACAAGTATTAGACATCTCCAGTCTTATCAAGTCACAGAACAGAGTAATTTTATTCTAAAATATACAAAAATGCCCACGTAAAGTAGATTTTTTTTAGAATCACGCATCACGCAAGACTGGTCTCTCGTTCGGTGCAAGTAACAACACACCAAGTATCCTTATCCTTACCGCTGTTCATGTAACAGCAAATCGTAAAAGTAATCTGTAGGTTAAATAAAACTTCACCTCACACTTCACAAAGCACAGGTAACGTGCTTCTCTGAATAAAATATTTTTACATGCGATTAATCCTAATCTTTCAGGTATCTATAGTAGTTCAGCCAATTGATTTTGAGATAGCATGACAGGCCTCCCCTCTCATTCATTTTTTTTTCTGTTGAGTTCTATTTTCTTTCTATCAAAGTTGAAAATACGGGTTGTGTTGTGGGTTTAAGCCGGCATATTATGTGGAATGTGGAGAAAGTGATTGTTGGTCCTTGTGTGTTGTTTTCTTTCTTGCAAAGGAATAAGCTGACTGCAACACTGAGGCCGACGGGTAGAGTCGAATTGAAGGATAACTGGTCTGGGATACATCTCTGAAGAATCCTGGCTATTGTACCGGTATCGTGAAAGCCTCTGCAAATGCAATAAAACATAAACATGAACATGAAAAAACCAAAGCTTAACATTTTCCCCATTTTTTCGCAATCTTTGACCATTTTCGTTAATATTAATGATTTGATGGTGGAAGGTGGAGAGATTAAACAAGAAATGGGTCATTTTCCTTTGTGTCGCCATAGCTCATTCAATATTTATGGTTTAGGTTGTGTGACCAGTGACCATACCATAGATGTGAGTCAGAGGTAGTTGGGCAATATTTCGGGAATAAAAATGACACCATTTCCTTCTAGAAACCTTGATACGATAATGGTGATGGAATTTAATGACACGTTTTTCACGAGCTATCCAGAAGATAAAATCTTGGGGGAAATGATGTAATGTAGTGGAATCTACAGTTGCCCAACGGAAATGAAATGAAGTAGTGTACACGCATAACAAGGTACAGTTCCATTATTTTGGATAAATTGATAATATCTCTCTCTATACTCGCTCCATTTGCGGCGTAGCAATATGGTATGATATGGTCATGGTCTATAAAGTGAAATAGGGTGAAACTTGTGCAGTTAGTTTTGGTTACACACGCATAACACACAAAGAAAGTACGCAACACACTTACATCTACTCGGGCTTGATTAGGTGATTTCCCAAATGAATCGGAGGCGGCGGCTGTAGCGGCTTCATCTTGATGATGACGAAAATGATGGCAACTTCCGCTCTCCACGTTTCCACTGTGTCTTCTACAGTTGTGACAGTGAAATACGTCGCTGTAGCTGGTATGGCGACCGTTAAGTAGACGGTGACTAGTTCGCCGAATGATAGAAGAACTGTTCTCGGGGGAATACCGATTTCGGCCCCAACACACCAGTAAGGACTCCAAGATGCAGACAAATCCCTGTCATAACAAAAATATATTATTATTATTAATTTTAGTATTTTTGCTAGTTATCTTATCTGCCCTAATAGAGTTTCATGTATTGTCGTGCACAGTGAAAAAAAAAACCTGAAAGTTTTTGTTGAGGTAAATATGTTTGTTCAAACAATATTGTGTAATTGGATCTTGTTTGGGATTACTACATAAATGAATAGATTTTTTGTATTCCTGACATACTTTTCTTTATCTTTGTTCATCTTACAATTATTATTTGTGTATATTTGTTATCCGATGCTTTTCATTTTTATTCATTTAGATTTCACATGACAAAGTCGATTCTCATTTTTCTTTTTTAGCCATACAAATCGTAGTATCGGTGGATTTTCTTTCCTTTGAATTTCGTCACTGAAAGGAAATGCACCCTGAAGGCATCATATGAACAATATTTAATATTGCAGCAGGACTAAGAATAATCCTATATTTCCATTTCATTAGACACCACACAACACCACCGCCATTTTTTTCAGGTGGATACTCCCCCGCACTAAAAAAATTGTCACTAAAGCCTAACGTTTTTAGTGTTGTTTGTGTGTTTTTTGGTATATTTAGTTGGTTGTGATGCAATGGAAGATGTCGTCGTGTCTCTTCATGTGTACTTATTCAGTTGGCTGGTTTTGATTTTCGTGTTCTTCGTATGTCTAGAATTACAAGGGAATGTTAGGTACATGCTTCTTATCTGAATTGCAAGCTGTTACTCAGGTTAAAAAAAAAGGAAATCAAGTGTGAAACATGTAGTGTATGTGTAAAAAGAATGTGGAGAAAGTGAGACGTGACTGGTGCACTTACGATTTACATTGCACTAGCTATATAAATACTTTTTTTCTTTTTATCCAGGTGGGCCTTGGATCGGGTTTTAACGAAAGTTTATTTCCAGAATAAATTTTTCTGCTTGTTTGTGAAGAGGAAGCGGAAAATGAGAAGAAAAAATACGCAAGTTACATACCTTTCTAAAACGTGCGCTCATGGAAAAGTAGACGATTGGGTTGATGCAGGAGTGCGTGAACGCCAGGAAATTGATGATGAGCATCGTGAAGATGAATTGACTCTTGTCGAAAAAGTTGTGTACTTGGGTGATCGCCGTGATGATAAAATATGGGCTCCAGCAGAATATAAATGCGAATACCACAACAAGGACCATTTTCGCCACCTGGAAATAAACATAACACATTTTCAATTATTATTTTTTTTAAATTGCAACATGTGATAATGACTTTTAAAAGTAACTTAATTGATTGTTTTGTCGTTTAATAAAAGGTGGAAAACAATAAAAACTTAATAATATGTAATAGCAACATATTTTATACATCCATTTATTGTGTTGTAACCATTTGTTATAAAATCTTATTAGCATTCATTCATAAGTTCAAAGTGCTATTAATTTAGCATATAAAGATTGTGTTATTCCACTTGGTGACCTATGGGACAATGGGAGCCACCCACGCCTTAACTATCCTAAAACCAAAACAACGCGAACTTTATTTACTTTATTTAATCTTATTTGAACTCTAAATGCAGTGTTCATAGAACCACAGCAACTAAAAATAGTATCAACCGCCAAGAGACACTAAGAAATTCTCTAAGCAACACGTCAACAAAAACCTTGCACGCCACAAATTAAACCCACGCTTGAGGTTCCACCCTCTAACTTTTAACTTTGGAATTTGATTGAAAAAAGAAGAGTGCATATTAGGTTCATGTCATGCCATCAGAGTTCGACTAAGTTCATTAGGTACTACTTGACTTACTTGAGTGAAAAATACAAGCTTTAAACTTAATGAGTAAATTAGGTGCCAACACTAATCTCACAATAGTGAACAATGCACAGCAACATCATTTTAGGTACATATTTTAAAATTAGTTTTGTGCACTTTCCCAAACTGTATTCAAACATGTCATAAATGTCCTCCCTTCCTGACATGAATACAAAGATGGAAAGGCATCGTGTTGCCGTTGCCGCTTTCTTTTATTAACAAAAGTTACTACTTTGGCTGTTGGTGATAACTAAATTTCATCTTTTACTGTGTCGTTAACAGTTGAACACATTGAAGTTTCCATACTGTTGTTGGAGCTTATTAAATGGAAGGGTCAACGTGGACATTTGGTATGACAACGCTATCAATAAGCTAGTCACGCGCTGTCAAGTGCACAGTAAAATAGTTAGTAAAGTTTTTTTTACAACTTCTGGGGAAGGTTCTCTAAATATAAACTTAAATTAAATTGGGTACTAAAAGTCGTTTGGAAATGATGGTGGTATTATTTGGATGTAGCAGAAATCATCATGTGGAATTGGTTGCTGTAGAAGTATAAACAACAAAGAAAAACGGGAAGTGAAAGCAGAGGGCGGTTGAACAACATCCATAATAATTTTACATGCATATAATTTACCTTTAAAATTTTCTTCTTCGAGCACATGATTTGAAATGAATTGGTCAACATTTTAATAAGAAGCTGCAAATTATACGCAATTTTGAAATTCTTCGTAAAATATATCCCTTTTTAGGACAAGTTAATTTCATTGAATTTTATTAAAGGAATTGTAAACCACTGGAGGCTCTGTGAAGAAACCATGTAAATAAACTGTAAACATCTCAAAATTTCTTGGAAACTTGATGTCATGGTTGTGAATACGAATATGCGTGTGATATACATGTTCCGTAGCAAGCCACATTTTCATTTTAAAAAAATACATGGAAGAACATTGCGAT